>BMAV01003288.1:0-62077 GCA_019973955.1 Trichonephila inaurata madagascariensis | reverse complement strand
AACGTTGAGAGTGGGTAATACGGGGCCCTTTTTACCGGGCATGCAGTTTTGGATCCTAATACGCGTATACACTTCGTCCTGGCGTGCCTCCACCCACCACGGAGTCCAACAAGGAGGCAGTGTGCCGGTCATCTGGCCAAAACCAGGCACGGCGCTTACCCAGAGTACACCCAGAAGATAGTGATACAGTCCAGGGTGAGGATCCAACGGGTAAAACCCGACACCCCTTATCTGCAGCACTAACCCTACAGCAGTGTCTCTTCGGGGATACCGAAGAGAGGTACTACCAGCCGATTGACAGGAGCGGGCTCACTCCTGCCACCCGTCTACAGTGAAGCGTGGGCCAAAGGGAACGCAGAGGTATCCCTAGGCCACTAACCTCCTCCATACTGGAGAAGCGTGGGCAAAGGGAACGCAAAGGATCCCCAGAACACCATTTTCCCCCTTACGGGACGCCGCACACGGCAAACATGCGGGTTGAAAAAACAACGGTGTTAATCGAAAATAAATAAAGCAACATAATCAAAAATTTGAAGAAATATACGAAAAAGGAACTAAACTAACACAATACAAATGTAAACCATAATATGTTAGTAATAAAAAGAGTTTTTTCAATAGAAAAAACAAATTTTGAACATAGTTCATTTTGTAATTTGGGTCTGTGGTCTAGACGGGAAAAGAAGAAAAGGGAAATTTGAATGGCAAGGAGAAGGGCCGAAAATAGAGAAAGATCACTAGGGTACCCTGGGTTCGTGAAGCCCATGTTTACCAAAGACAGTAAACCCCTTAGGAAGAGAAAAAGATCACTAGGGCACCTCGGGAGCGTGAAACCCGTACTCACCTAAAGAAGGTGAGCCCCCTGAGGGGTCTGTTGCAGAGGTGGATGGCAAAAGTTCTGCTTGGGTAGAAGATGATGTGGATATAACAGGAGTGGTTATTGATATATTTGTTTTGGGGATTGGTTTTAGTGGTTGAAGTAACTTCAAAGGTGTACATTTTACTTTGGTTATATTTTCATCTGTTTGAGTGAAATTGTTTTTAACAGAGGATTTGGGAGCTTGAGCGTAAGTTTGAGAAGGTTGAGGGGCTATTAATTTTCGGGCTTCTGCATATAAAATATTTCTATTTGTTTTAATTGCTTGGATTTCTTTTTCTGTTTTCCATTTTGGGCATAATATTGAGTCTGATGAATGGGACTGGGAGCAATTAACGCATTTTGGTTCTAGAGTACAATCTGTGGAAGAATGTCCAATGGATGCACATCTAGAACATGTTAATTGACCGCGGCAGGAAGTTTGAGAGTGTCCGAACCTCTGGCATTTGAAAGAGCGCAGAGGGTTCGGTATGTAGGGACGAATTTTACAATTTAAATAACCGGCTTTTATTGTGTTTGGTAGATTCGGGATATTGAATGTTAGTATTAAATGTTTTGTAGGAATAATTGTAGAATCTTTTTTTATAGTAATTCTTCTGACCTGAATCACACCCTGATCAGAGAACCCATCAGATTTCTGTTGGAGTGTTCAACAAGCCAGGTTCAGAAATGACACCGCGTGAAGTATTTAGTGATTTGTGAGGACTTATTATTAGAGGAGAATCGAGAAAAGATTTGGCAAGTAAAAAAGACTTCGTTTGCAGAGCAGAGTTTGTTTCAACTAATAAATCACCGGATCGCAAACTTTTTACTGTTTTAGGTTCGCCACCTTTTCCCAAAAGTGTTTTGTGAATAGCAAATGGCGACTTTATCATAGTATTGTTTGGCAGTGAAAAAACCCAAAGAATCGTGAATGTTTGAAATTTCATCGACGTTAGGTTTTTTTGGGAAAAAATAAGGTTTTCCCGGGAAAAGCTGCATTGGATCCAAAAAACGCGGATCCATTTTTCCCTGGCGTGCCTCCACCCACCAGGGAGTCCAAAAAAGGGGTATCTGGTCAAAAACCAGGCGGCGCTACCCGGGTAACCGAATAAATCCGCCCAGGATAAACCCAACGGGAAAAACCGACACCCCTTTTCTGCAGCACAAACCCCTAAGCAGTGTCCTTCGGGGATACCGAAGAGGGTATCCCACCGATTAAAGGAGGGGGCCTACCCTGCCACCCGCTGGAAGGGGGGAAAAAGGAAACGCAGAGTTACCCCCAGGCCACTAACCTCCCTACGGGAGAGCGGGGCAAAGGAACGAAAGGATCCCCAGAACACCATTTTCCCCCTTCGGGACCCCCACACGGAAAAACATGCGGGTGGGAAAAACCAACGTTGTTAGTTGAAAACAAGAAAAGGGAAACATATTTAAAGTATTTAAAGAAAATACAAAAGAAATTAAAATTAACGAAAAGAAAATCTAAATCATAATATGTTAAAAATTTAAAAGAAAGTTTTTCTATAGAAAAAAAAAATTTTGAAAAAAGTTCTTTTTGTAAGATTGGTCTGTTCGACGGAAAAGAAGAAAAGGAAATTTGGGGAAGAAGAAGGGCCGAAAATAGAGAAAGATCACTGGGGGTACCCTGTCGTAAGCCCATGTTTACCAATGACAGTAAACCCCTAAGGGGAGGAAAAGATCACGGGGCACCCGGGGGTGAAACCCACCCCCTATAGAAGGGTAGCCCCTGGGGGGATTAAAGTATTCAAAGAAATATACAAAAAGGGAAACAAATTAACGAATAGAAAATCTAAACATAAATATGTTAGATTAAAAAGAAAAATTTTTTACTAAAAAAACAAATGTTGAAAAAAGTTCATTTTAGATTGGTCTGGGTTAGACGGGGAAAAGAAGAAAAGCGAAATTTGAATGGAAGGAGAAGGGCCGAAAAAGAGAAAGATCACTAGGGTACCCGGGTTCTGAACCCTTTTTCCCAAAAGACAGTAAACCCCAGGAAGAGGGAAAGATCACTAGGGTACCCGGGGCAAAAACCCGAACTCCCCTTTAAAGGTGAGCCCCTGAGGGGTCGTTTAAATTTGAAGTGCACGGAAAATGGCGACGGCCCAGTAAAAAAGCTGCAAGAAGCGTCTGGTCGATAATCGAATATATCTTCAATCACGACTCCCCCCCAAATAACCCGCGTTTCAAAACATCGGGAGAGGGCCGAAAACCCATCGACGCGGTGGTAGGCGAAGACGCGTTGAAAGACACGGGTTTAGGGGTGGTTTTTTGAAATTGGAAAAAAGGGTTATTTTGGAACCGGGTATATTCCAAGGTTGTGGAAAAAAGGTTTTTTTGCTGGATATCCACTTTGGGGGTATGATTTCGGAAAGTTGTTTCATCCTTCCATAAAGGGCCTTTGGGTGGGGGGGCATCATAAAATTCTTCGGGGGTGGTGAGCCAAAATTTTCGAGGAGGGAAGGAACGGAAAGATTTTTTAATAGGAAAAAGTTTCCCGTCGAAGACGAGAGGAACCCAGAAATTTCAAAGACCTGCACCAGGGAAATGCACCAGAACAGATTCTCGGCCATATGGTGAGGGTGAGTGAGTAAATTTTGGGGGTTTTTTCCAAAGGCCCAATTTTTGGCAAATGCGAAACAAGTTTAAACAAAAAAAGGTTTATAAAATTTTCTGAAAAAAATTTAAAATCAAAAGTTAAAAATTTTTTTCAAATATTTAAAATTAATTGGGGGGGAAACCCCACCAAGTTTAAGGTATTGAGACAAGTTATTTTCTGTCCCCTGTAGGAGTTAATTTCCCGCTTGTTATAATTTTTTCCTTTTTTTTAATGCAGTGGGGATTCGATTCAATATGTCTTCCAGTCAAACAATCATTTTTCCCTCATCCGTTGTATATTCATCAGAAGCTGGTTTTTCGATCTATGGGAGTCATTTTTTTATCTAAAACGGTTTTAATTAATTTTTTTTTCGTTTTCTTTCCCCATTTTTCCTTTTTTTTAAATTTAATAATTGAGTTAGAAGGGGAGTGGGGGGTTGGATGAGGAAGGGGAAGGATGATAAGCTTAATTTGGAAAGTATTACTGGGAAGGGAAAAGGTGGCTGAGGTTCAGAGACGCTAACTTTTGTGGTGGATGGCAAGAGTTGGGCTTGGTTGTGTGGGAAATAGGGGGGATATTGATATATTTGTTTTAGGGAGGGTTTGAATTTTAAAGGCGGACATTTTATTAGTGTTATATTTTCATCTGTTTGGTAGAATTATTTAAAGTAGAGGTTTGGCACAGCGATGTTTGAGATATTTGGGACATTTAAATTTTCGTGCTTCTGGATAAAAATATTTTTATTTGTTTTTTTTTTCCTGTATCTGTTTCTATTTTCCACTTCGGGGATAATTTTTAATGGGGTGGATGGGGCTGGGACAATTAATAATTTCGGGCCCAAATCAATCCGTGGGAAAAATGCCCAACGGATGCCCTCTAGAGCATGTTTAAATGAATGCGGCGGGTTTAAAAGACCGAACCTCTGGACTTAAAACAACGCAGAGGGTTGGGTTGGGGGGTATTTTTAAATTATATCCGGCTTTTTTGTAGATGGGTTTTGGGTTATTAAAGGTAAAATTAAATGTTTTTGGAATAACTGGAATTTTTTTTTAGTTCTTCTGACTTGATTATACCCTGATCAGAGAATCCTTAAGTTCCGACTCAGGCGTATTCAACAAGTCAGGTTCAGAAATGACACCTCTGCGGTGTTTTTGAATTTATGAGGAGTTATAGAAGGGAGTTAAGAAAATTTGGAAAAAATCTTGGTTTGTGGCGATATGGTTTTAAAAGTAGATCCCCGGATTTTAATCGTTTTATAGATTTTGGTTCACCACCTTTTTCCCAGTGGGATTTTAAAAAAGGGGATTTTTTTAAAATATCGTTTTTTGGAGAAATAGAAAAATCTTGCATTTTCGATAGTTGATCAACGTTGAGAGGGTAATACGAGGCCACCGGGGAAAAGCGGATCCATAAAAAGCGTATACCCTTTATCCCCGGGGTGCCCCACCCACCCGGGGTCCAACAAGGGAGCAGTGTGCCGGTCATCGGCCAAAACCGGCACCGCTTCCGGGAACCCAAAAGGATACAGTCCAGGGTGAGATCCAACGGAAACCCCAAAACCCCTTATCTGCAGCACTAACCCCAAACAGTGTCTCTTCGGGGGTACCGAAGAAGGGGACTACCACCGATTGAAGGGGCGGGTCCCCCCCCCCACCCGCCCCCCCGTGAAAGGGGAAAGGGAAACCAAGGATCCCTAGGCACTAACCCCCCCCATACCGGGGAAGCGGGGCAAAGGGGAAAAAAAGGATCCCCAGAACACTTTTTTTCCCTTCGGCCCCGCACACGGCAAACATGCGGGTTTAAAAAAACGGTGTTAATCGAAAACAAAAAGCAACATAATCAAAAAATTTAAAAAAATATACGAAAAGGAACTAAACTAACACAATAAAAATTTAAACCCTAAAAGGAAAAAAAAGAGTTTTTTTAGAAAAAACTTTTAAATAGTTTTTTTAAATTTGGGGGCGGGGTTTGACGGGAAAAGAAGAAAAGGAAATTGGAAAGGCAAGAAGGAGGGCCGAAAATAAAAAAGATCACTAGGCACTTTTGGGAAACCCATGTTTACCAAAGACAGTAAAAACCCCCTTTGGAAGAGGAAAAAAATCCTAGGGTCCCGGGAGCGGCCCGAACTCACCTAAAGAAGGTAGCCCCCGAGGGCAGTGCCATATGGTGGCAGGGTAAGTTTTTCGGGGAGTTGCACGCAGATCCATAAATGGCACAACCGTAATCCATGCGGGACAGGACGATAGATTGATACACTCGGAGCAATGATGTTCGATCCGCCCCCCAGGAGGTGTTAGACAACACCTTCAAGAGGTTTAAAGACTTTTCACACTTCTTCCGCAATTGTAAAATATGCGGAAGGAAAGTGAGTCGACGGTCGAAAATTACCCCGAGGAATCGTACGTCGGGAACTACGGGAATATTAACATCACGAATGCGTATTTCAGGTTCGGGATGAAGACCCCGTTTGCGGCAAAAGTGCACGCAGCAACTCTTACTGGCAGAAATACTATGACCGTTGGTGTCACACCATTTAACAATATTGTTGACGGCAGTTTGCAACTGCCGTTCAATCATGCGCATGTCTGATCCTTCACAACTGATCTGCAGATCGTCCACGTATAATGAAGCCTGTGTGTGAGTGAGTGAGAGTATGGGTTTATGGCGCAAGATCCAAATATGGCTAAACTGCGCCAAACATTCGTTAAAATTTGAAACTAAGTATGTTGTTAAAAATAATTAAAAATGTCTCATCAGTAAAATTTAAAATATCAAAAATATGTATAAGAAACTTATTCTAATGATAAAAGCAAATAAATTGTGGTGAGTTACCACCAAGTTAGCAATATATTAAAATAAAAACAATTGGGAAAAGGAGAATGGAACAATTTTGTTTAATACAAAGTCGGCAATACATGTTGTTATAAAATTAGTTTTACTTGTCCTGAATCGGGTTGGTGTTAACGCGTATGTATGTGTGAGGCTTGTTTAAAACATTTTTTGACATATTGAATTTATCCAGAGGATCTGGCTCAAGTTTTTCCTCCACGTCATATACAAGCATGTCTTCGTCATCAGTAGTATATTCTTGAGGTGCTGGCTTTCTGGGTTTATGTGGAGCCATTTTTATTTTTATTTCTGGTTTTTGTACTTTTGGGCGTTTTCTTCTATTTCTTGAATTTTGTTTTACACTTTTTGGGATTTCTGATGCATTTGAAGGTTCACTATTGGATGTAGTAGGGATAGACTCTGGTAAAGGAACTAATGGCTGAATTTCAGGTAAAAGTGCAGTAAATTTATTAGAGGTTGCAAGAGGGTGGGTTTCAGGTTCAAAAGATGTATTTGCAGTGGAAAGTGAGTTGGATGAGGAAGTGGATATTATGGATGAAGTTGGTGAGTGAGTGAGTGAATTTGGGGTTTTATGGCGCAAGAGCCAATTTTGGCTATACTACGCCAAACATATGTTTAAATATTAAAAGGTTTATAAAATTTCTGTTAAAAAATTTAAAATCTTAAAAAAGTATAAAATTCACTTTCAATATATTTAAAAATTCAGACTGGTGGAGAGAATTCCCCACCAAGTATGACAGGTATTGAGAAAAGTTATTTTTTGTGTCTCGTCGGATTCGATTCAATATCATCTTCCACGTCGTAAACAATCATTTCTTCCTCATCCGTTGTATATTCATCAGAAGCTGGTTTTCTCGGTCTATGTGGAGTCATTTTTATGTCTAAAACTGTTTTAATTAATTCTTTTCTTCTTTTTCTATCCCGAAGTTTCCTTTTTTTTAATTCAAATTCTCTATTAATGTAGAGCCAGAAGGGGGTTGAGTAGTGGAGTTGGATGAGGAAGCGGACATGGTTGATGAAGCTTTAATAGGGGTAAACATACTATTTGTGGTTTAAAGTGCGTCACCAGATACAGGAATAGGTGATTGAGGTTTAGAGACATTACATTCTGTTGCAGAGGTGGATGGCAAAAGTTCTGCTTGGGTAGAAGATGATGTGGATAGAACAGGAGTGGTTATGGATATATTTGTTTTGGGGATTGGTTTTAGTGGTTGAAGTAACTTCAAAGGTGTACATTTTACTTTTGGTTATATTTTCCCATCTGTTTGAGTGAAATTGTTTTTAAAAATTTGGCAGCTTGAGCGTAAGTTTGAGGAGGTTGAGGGACTAAATTTTGGGGCTTCTAAAATGATATGTTTTTGTTTGTTTTAATTTTTTGGGTTTTTCCCTTTTTTTCTGTTTTCCATTTTGGGCAAAGTTTGGGAATCCGCGGGTTGCTGTTTTACAATTGACGCTTTTTTGGCCCAGACTGAATCTAAGGAGGTATTCCCCAATAGACGCACACCCTAAAAACACGTCAATTGCCCTTTCTTGGGCAGTTTGGGGAGTGCCCAAAACCCGGGGCACTTAAAAAAAAAGCGTAGGGTTTCGGGTAGGGAAGGGGTTTTTTAAAAATTTAAAATTTGGCCAGCTTTAATTTTGGGGGGGTAGTGTGGGGCTGTTGAAATTTAAAAAATTAAGTGTTTGGTCGGTATAATAGTTGTATCTTTTTTTTTTTGGATTCCCCTGCCCTTAAATTAACCCCCCTATCGGAGAACCCCTCAAGGTTTTCCCCTTTCCCCGGGGTGGTCAACAAGGTCAGGTTCAAAAAATAACACCGCGGCATGAATTGGTTTTATGTGGACTTTTTTTGTTACAGGTGAGTTCAAAAAATTTTTTGCGAAAGGAAAGACTTTTTTTTGGGTACGGCAGAGAGTGTTTAAATTGGTAGATCCCCGGGATCTTAATCTTTTTAGATTTAGGTTCACCACCTATTCCAAAAAGGTTTCTGTAAGAAAAAAGGCGTTTTTTGATCCCTTTTTTCATTATTCGGTAAAAAAATTTTAAAAGAAATCTGGAAAGGGTCGATATCTGGTCAATATTTAGGTTTAATACTAGGCCCTTTACCCGGGCACAGCAGCTTTGGGATCCATAAATACGCGTATACCCTTCACCCTGGTGTGCCTCCCCCACCAGGGAGCCCCAAAAAGGGGAGGCAGTGTGCCGGTCAATCCAAAACCAGGCACGGCGCTTCCCGGGAGTACCCAAAGATAGTGATACAGCCCGGGGTGGGGATCCAAGGGGGAAACCCGGGAACCCCTTTATCTGCAGCACAAACCCCTTTAAGCAGTGTTTTTCGGGGCCCCCCGAAGAGGGGTTTAAACCAGCCGATTGACAGGGGGGGGGCCCTCCCCCTGCCCCCCGTCTAAAAAGGGGAAAGGGGGAAAAGGGGAACGCAGGGGTTTCCTTAGGCCATCAATCTCCTCCCTCCCCGGGGAAAAGGGGGTGGGCAAAGGGAACGCGGACCCCCCAGAACACCATTTTCCTCCTTACGGGACGCCGCACACGGCAAACATGGGGTGGGAAAAAACCAACGTTGTTACCGAAATCAAATAAAAAAAACATATAAATTTTAAAAAATATCCCAAAAAAGAAACTAAATTAACGCAATAGAAAATCTAAATCAGGGTATGTTAGTAGAAAAACCCAATTTTTTTCATCAGAAAAAAAAAATTTGGGGCAAAACGTTCTTTTTTTTAGTATAGGTCTGTGGTCTGAGGGAAAAAGGAAGAAAAGGGGAAAATTTGAATGGAAAGGGAAAGAAGGGCCGAAAATGAGAAAGATTTTTTGGGTACCATGGGTTCGTGGCCCATGTTTCCCAAAAGACAGAAAACCCCCTTTGGGAAGGGAAAAAAAAAGATCACTAGGGTCCTTTCGGGAGCGGGGAAACCCGAACTACCTAAAGGAGGTAAAGCCCCTTGGGGGGATAATGAGTGAGTGAGTTGAGGGGGTTTAGTTTTTTATGGCGCAAGAGCCAATTTTGGCTTTTACTGCGCCACCCCGTTTTTTAAAACCTTTAAATAATTATTAAAATACACATTAAATATATAAAAAAAATGAAATTTTAAAACAAATAAAAAAAAATTTGTTAAATTAAATAAAAAAACCCAATTTTTTTTAAAAAAAGCAAATGGGTTTTGGGGGGGTTTTTCCCACCAAGTCAGGTAAAGTTAAAGGGAGATAAATTAAAAAAGGTATACGATAATTTTTAAAAAACGGGCAATCTATTAGAATAGGGGAACGAGTACGAGACCATGCATGAAGGACAGTTGGGAGCTTTTTTCCCCAACAACAAATGCCTGTGTGAAAAGGGTTTATGACCAATGCAAAGCCGAGTCAATTTGACATCATTTCCCGCATTGGTATCAAAAGGCCATGCCCCTATGGCAGGTTTCCCGGAGTGCAGTGTTTGGACAACTGCTGACCCCCATGTTTCCCCTTTTGCCAGATCGTATAAATATGATGAAATGATGCGTTAAATCCGATAGGGGAACTGTTAGGGAGTAATGCCGCCCGTGCCGCGCTGTCCGCTTGCTCGACCAAAAACCCCATGGCTCGGTAGCCAGAAAAAATTTTTAATAAAAAAACCCTTTTGCTGTCGGACTCGTAATGTCGAGTCCCTACAAACCACGGGATGACAACGATCGTTAAAATTTTTCCCAAGCGCTTCTAATACACTCATGCTGTCAGTATAGATGCAGTTTTTTGGGTATATCGGGTCGTTTAAATTGAAGTGCACGGTAAATGGCGACAGCTTCTGCTGTAAAAAACGCTGCAAGAAGCGTCTAGTCGATAACCGAGCATATTATCTTCAACCGACTCCCTCCCAACGTCCCCCCTTTTTCAAACCATCTGGGAAAGATGGCCGAAAATTATACTGACTGGGTGGTAGGCGAAGACGTGTTGAAAGACGACAGGTGTTACGGTGGATTTCCCTTGGTGGAAAAAGGTTGATATAAGGGAAACCCGTGGTAAAATTCCCAAGGGTTTGGGAATGGGGTTCTTTTTGCTGGATATCCACATTGGAATCGGGGGTTCGGTTATAAGTTGTTCATCCTATCCATAAACGGGGCGTATGTTAGATGGCGGGGATTAAAAATCTCTTCATTTGGGGGTGAGCCCCCTACATTTCAGGGGGATGTGAAGGAACGGACAAGATCTTTAAAAAAATAGGAAGGGGGGCTTCCTCCGTCGAAGATCCCGAGGAAGCTGGTAAGGGTTAACATAAAGACCTGCCCCTGGCGATGTGCGGGAAAAGCACCAGAACAGACTCAGTGCCAAAATGGTGGACAGGGTCAAGGTTTTTTTAGAAATAAAAGTTTCACGCAGATCCATAAATGGCACAACCGTAATCCATGCGGGACCCGTACGATAGATTTTTATACACTCCCGGGGCAATGATGTTCGATCCACCCCAGGAGGTGTTAGCAACACCCTTTAAGAAAGGGTTTAAAAATTTTTACCTTCTTCCCCAATTGTAAAATATGCGGAAAGGAAAAATCGGCGGTGAAAAAATTTCCCCGAGGGAACCGGCCCTCGGGGAAATACGAAATATTAATATCACGAATACGTATTTCAGGGCCGGGGGGAAGACCCCCTTTTTCGGCAAAAGGGGCGCCCCAGCAACTCTTACTGGGAGAAATACTATGACCCGTTTGGGGTCACACCATTTAACAATATTTTTTTGACGGCAGTTTGCAACTGCCGTTCAATCATCCCTGTCTGATCCCCCCAACTGATCTGTAGATCGTCCAAGATAATAAATTGTATGAAGGTGAAAATAATTTTAAAAGCCCGAAATATGACATATAAAAAAGGGGGAACCAAAACTCCCCTTTAGGGAAATCCCCGCCGGGGGAAAGGAGCAGAGGGAAAGCCACCCAGTTCCACCCTTAAAAAAATTTGGGAGATTTTTAAAAAATTTTTTAAAAAAAATTGCCTCTTTTAACCAAAATCAAATAAAGTGCGAAGTATCCCATAGCGCCAAAATACGATCATATGCCTTTTTGATATCGAAAAAAAATAGGAAAATAGATGACCCCCCGGACAAAAGGGGGTTTCTGATTTTGCCCCCCCAACATGATATTTTTGTCAAGAGTGGGTTTCCCGGAAGCCCCTTGAAACAGAGGAATGCTTCGATTCTTTTCAAGTTCATAAAAAGAAACGGGCATTGACCATACGTTCCCGTGTCTTACAAAGGGCTCGTGAGTGCTATTTGGGCGATAGCTTAGAGGGTTCTTTTTGGGTCTTTTTTCCGGGTTTTTAGGGTGGGGATCACTATGGCTTCTTGCCATTGAGTAGGAAAACACCTGCCCTCCATATTTTGGTTTAATAGGTAAAGGGGACTTTTCTAGTGAATCCTCATTCCCAAAAGGCAAAAGGGAATTCATAGGAAAATTCCATCAGGGCCTGGACTAGTATTATGGGGGGATAAAGGGGCCCCCTTCCAACCCCCATGTCAAAGTCCGTTGTAAAGGGGTTTAAAAGGGTTTTCGCCACCTGAAATTTTTTAGGTGTCCGCTCAAACGATTCTTAGTCACCTGAAATGCAGGGGCTATATGAATCGGAGCTGGAAAATAATTTGGGGAAAAAATTGGGGAACCGTTTGGGCCCCATCCCACGGGTGACGAATACAAAGCAGTCGATGTTTCCAATATCGGAATGGAAAGGGCCCCATAAAGGCCATTCGCTGCTTTGACCTTTTTCCATAACCGTTGGCTGGTAAGATGTGATTGAAGATACATACTTGATCCCCAAAATTCTCTCTGGCATTGACGACGTATTCCCACGGAAAGCTTTTGCAAAACCCTTTAACCTATGAGATTTTTTTAGTGGTGGGTACCCGGGAAAAAACCCCACCCCTCCTTTTTTTCCCTTTTTGTTGGCAGGAAGAGTTCCACCATGGTTGCACAGCTTCCGATTAAAAATTGGGTGTTTTTGGGAAATTTCCGCATCGGGGGCATTCCGGGAAAAACCCAGTGACATTTAAAAATGCATCATTAACTACCCTGTTCTGAACCATTGTGTCGGTGATAACCGCTAACCGTGTTTTATCCCAGTCTGCGCGATGAAAATGATAAGTGGGGGGGGAAGTCCGGGCCCCCACCAAAAATGCGAGTTAGGGGGAGGTTTGATCACCGTTGTGGAGTCTTTTTGAACCTCGAAATTCAAAAAAACTTGGGAGAACTGGCGAACAGATGGCTAGATCGAGGGAGTGAAATGTCCTCGTGGGTGCATGGAAATATGTTTTCTCGTCGTTGTTGAGGAGACAGAGACAGTGATCAGAGATCAACTGTTCGACCTGTCGTCCACGAGAGTTGGTATCATCATGCCCCCACAGAGGGCTGTGTCCGTTAAGTGAGTGATTGTTGGGGTTATTGGCGCAAGAGCCAATTTTGGCTAAACTGCGCCAAACATTCGTTAAAATATTAAAAAGTTAATAAAATTTCTGTTAAGAAAATTTAAAATCTTAAAATACGTATAAAAGTCATTCTCAGTATATTTAAAAAAACCAGATTGGTGGTTAGAATTCCGCACCAAGTTTGACTGGTATTCAGAAAAAGTTATTTTCTCTGTCTTGTAGGAGTTAAAAGTAAAGATCCCTTGAAATAAGTTTTTCCATTTTTTTTAACGTAATCGGGATTAGATTCAATATCATCTTCCATGTCGTAAACAATCATTTCTTCCTCTTCCGTTGTGTACTCATCAGAAGCTGGTTTTCGCGGTCTATGTGGAGTCATTTTTATGTCTACTATTGTTTTAAGTATTTCTTTTTTTCTTTTCTTATCTCGAATTTTTCTTTTTTTTTTCGAATTCAAATTTTCTATTGTTGTAGAGCCAGAAGCGGGTTGAGTATTGGAGTTGGATGAGGAAGCGGACATGGATGATGAAGCTTTAATAGGAGTGAACATATTGTTTGTGGTGGAGTGAGTGATTGTTGGGGTTATTGGCGCAAGAGCCAAATTTGGCTATACTGCGCCAAACATATGTTTAAACAGTAAAAGGTTTATAAAATTTCTGTTAAAAAATTTAAAATCTTAAAAAAGTATAAAATTTTTTTCAATGTATTTAAAAATTCAGATTGGTGGGGAGAAATCCCCACCAAGTTTGACAGGTATTGAGACAAGTTATTTTCTGTGTCTCGTAGGAGTTAATTCTCCCTTGTTATAAGTTTTTCCATTTTTTTTAATGCAGTCGGAATTCGATTCAATATCGTCTTCCACGTCGTAAACAATCATTTCTTCCTCATCCGTTGTATATTCATCAGAAGCTGGTTTTCTCGATCTATGTGGAGTCATTTTTATGTCTAAAACGGTTTTAATTAATTCTTTTCTTCTTTTTCTATCCCGCATTTTCCTGTTTTTTTTTAATTCAATTAATGTAGAGTTAGAAGGGGGTTGAGTAGTGGAGTTGGATGAGGAAGCTTCAATTGGGGTGGAAAGTGCATTACTGGGTATAGGAACAGGTGGCTGAGGTTCAGAGACGCTAACTTCTGTGGTGGATGGCACGAGTTGGGCTTGTGTTGATGTGGAAATAGGAGTGGATATTGATATATTTGTTTTAGGGAGTGGTTCAAGTAATTTTAAAGGCGGACATTTTATTAGTGTTATATTATCATCTGTTTGAGTAGAATTATTTAAAGTAGAGGATTTGGCAGCTTGAGCGTATGTTTGAGATATTTGTGGGACTATTAATTTACGTGCTTCTGGATAAGAAATATTTTTTATTTGTTTTTATTTCCTGTATCTGTTTCTCTATTTTCCACTTCGGGCATAATTTTGAATCGGATGGATGGGACTGGGTACAATTAATACATTTCGGCTCCAGAGTACAATCCGTGGAAGAATGCCCAACGGATGTACATCTAGAGCATGTTAACTGACCGCGGCAAGAGGTTTGGGAGTGACCGAATCTCTGGCACTTAAAGCAGCTCAGAGGGTTCGGTATGTATGGGCGTATTTTACAGTTGAGGTATCCGGCTTTTATTGTAGATGGAATTTTTGGGTTATTAAAGGTAAGAATTAAATGTTTTGTCGGAATAACTGTTGAATCTTTTTTTTAAGGTAATTCTTCTGACTTGGATTATACCCTGATCAGAGAATCCTTCAAGAATCTCCGACTCAGGCGTATTCAACAAGTCAGGTTCAGAAATGACACCTCTGCAGGTGTTTAGAGATTTATGAGGAGTTATAGTTACAGGCGAGTTAAGAAAGTTTTTAGCGAGAAGAAATGACTTGGTTTGTAAGGCAGATATGGTTTCAATAAGTAGATCCCCGGATTTTAATCGTTTTATAGATTTCGGTTCACCACCTATTCCTAGTAAGGCTTTATGTATTGCAAAAGGAGATTTTTTTAACATATCGTTATTTGGTAGAGAAATCAGTAAAAATCTTGCATTTTTCGATAGTTGATCAACGTTGAGAGTGGGTAATACGAGGCCTTTACCCGGGCACAGCAGCATTGGATCCATAACAACGCGTATACCACTTCATCCTGGCGTGCCTCCACCCACCACGGAGTCCAACAAGGAGGCAGTGTGCCGGTCAACTGGCCAAAAACCAGGCACGGCGCTTACCTGGAGTACACTCAGAAGATAGTGATACAGTCCAGGGTGAGGATCCAACGGGTAAACCCGACACCCCTTATCTGCAGCACTAACCCTAAGCAGTGTCTCTTCGGGACACCGAAGAGAGGTACTACCAGCCGATTGACAGGAGCGGGCTCACTCCTGCCACCCGTCTACAGTGAAGCGTGGGCCAAAGGGAACGCAGAGGTATCCCTAGGCCACTAACCTCCTCCATACTGGAGAAGCGTGGGCAAAGGGAACGCAAAGGATCCCCAGAACACCATTTTCCCCCTTACGGGACGCCGCACACGGCAAACATGCGGGTCGGAAAACCAACGTTGTTAGTCGAAAACAAATAAAGTAACATAATCAAAGTAGTAAAAGAAATATACGAGTGAGTGAGTGAATTTGGGGTTTTATGGCGCAAGAGCCAATTTTGGCTATACTGCGCCAAACATATGTTTAAACATTAAAAGGTTTATAAAATTTCTGTTAAAAAATTAAAATCTTAAAAAAGTATAAAATTTGTTTTCAATATATTTAAAAATTCAGATTGGTGGGGAGAATTCCCCACCAAGTTTGACAGGTATTGATAAAAGTTATTTTCTGTGTTTCGTCGGAGTTAATTCTCCCTTGTTATAAGTTTTTCCATTTCTTTTAACACAGTCGGGATTCGATTCAACATCGTCTTCCACGTCGTATACAATCATTTCTTCCTCATCCGTTGTATATTCATCAGAAGCTGGTTTTCTAGATCTATGTGGGGTCATTTTTATGTCTAAAACGGTTTTAATTAATTCTTTTCTTCTTTTTCTATCCCGCATTTTCCTTTTTTTTAATTCAATTAATGTAGAGCCAGAAGGGGGTTGAGTAGTGGAGTTGGATGAGGAAGCGGACATGGATGATGAAGCTTCAATTGGGGTGGAAAGTGCATTACTGCAGTGTTTCTCAAACTGTGGGGCGCGCCCCCTGGGGGGCGCGATAACCCTTCAAGGGGGGCGCGAGCATATCGAAAATAAAAGGTTAAAAAAATTAATTTACTGGAATGAAAAAAACAAAATACTTTCTGATATAATGAAAAAATACAGATTTACATTGATATGATTTATATATATCATCTGGTGAAAAAAGGTCATCAAAAATAAAAGATTCTACTTTGAACGCTCATTAGCTGTCTTTGATCCTATAACTAAATAAAAAAAATATTTTGTTTGCTTTGCTGTAATCCTACGATGAGAGATTTTTTATTACGTTTCTTTTAATCTAAAATTTTACTTTTGCTGGCTTTCGAACTTATGGTAGGGTTACCTGCATCCCTTTTTTTTTAGGGAAATTGTAAATTATATAACTCTGTTGCGCTCTTTTTATTCACAATGTGAAAGAGTTTTATGATACATGGATAAGCATATTGAGCACTTTGAAGGATTAATTGGCCAAGATTTATTTTTATGAGTATACTGAAACATATAATACAAAAATCGTTAATTCTGTGGGAAAACTGTTTATTTGTTACCAATGACCTTGACAGAGAATCCTCTAATATGACAGTCTTAATGGGAGCTAAAATGAATTGATAACATATGTCCTTTTTTGGGAGTGGCAAACGTTTCTTTAGAATCTTAAGGTACTTATTTAGACCGAGTTCCCAGCACGACCACTATTTTTCAAAAATATTTTCTTGCACATGCTGCATTTTCCCCTATGAATAACTTAGTGGTTTTAATTGTGATGTTGTACGACTGATTATGGTTTATAAATGTAAATGAGCAGAATATAAAAAAAAAGAATTGGGCATCTGTGATCTCTCTGAAAGGAAATTGAAGCTGATCAAACAAGGGAAACACTTGCTGAAATAATGCATATTAATCATGTTAGCGAAAGTAAATTTGAGAAAAGCAATAAACATGAAACGAAAGGAAAATTTTCAATAGCTACATTAAGAACTTTATTAAGAAAATATGAAGCCATAAGTGTACCGCAAAATGCACTTCACCCTGTCAAAAAGACACAAGCAAGAAAAAGTTCAACAGGATATTTGTCGATCATCAAAGGACATTAAAATTACAATAACGTGAACAAAATGTGACAGTTTTGCTTACAAATAACTTTCCTGTAATGTTAATAAAAAGTGTCTGTGATTTGTGTCCTTTATTAAGGTCACGCACATTTGGAACAATTTAGTTCAGTGTTATTGGATATTTTCTCAAATTATGAAAGACAAATAGAAAAATCCTTGAAATAGATAAGTATATTTTCTCGTAGTTAAATTATTCACTGAAATTGTGATTTTTATCTTGTATATTGAAAATAATTATAAAAAAAAAGAATTGGGGTGCATCACTCCCCGCGACCATTAACGTTAGTATCGAGTGCACACCTGATCCCGGGCTTTCTCGCTTTAAATATTAAAAAAATAACACAATTGTTATTCATTAGAATTTTATATTCTTTTTTTTTATTACTTAACATTTATTCTAAATGCTAATTCTGCGAGGCTTAAAATTACAGTTCATTCAAAATCGTTTATAATATGGGTATTCATTTCAGTAAATCATTTAACATTTTTGTATACATTGTCATGCACTTGGTTTTACTCTCCTTACTATTAAACTATTATATCAAGAATAATGTATTATCATTTTTTAAAAAAATAAACTCGTGTTAAGAGTGGGTACTTCAGCCAGTATAAAAACAAGTTTAATAATTATCAGTGGCTTCCATGGGCTTGTCTTGCAGAGCAAAGTTTTTCAAAGGAAGGCTAAAAATTAGAAATTGACACTCAGAGTTATTTTTTGATATTTAGCTCAAATCTATATTTTGTCTTCAAAGTAGCCATTGCAGAAAATCTGGATTCACAAAGGTATGATGTTAAAAATGGTAATAGTATACGAAATGCTTTTGTTTTCAGTGCAGAAAATTCAGCATCCACCTCTATCCAGAATTCAAAAAATGATTTATTACAAAATTGCCCTTTAATTTCGTCACTGAATGTGAAATCTATGAAGATCTCTTTTTTGGCAGTTGAGAGCCCTTCTGAAGTATTTTGAAATGGATCCCTAACACATTCGTAACTTGTTATTAATTTGCCCTCGTCTGTGTACTTGTTGATTTTTTATTATTCAATGCCCCTGTGTTTTAAAAAATATATCTATGATTTTTTTTTTTAATCCACGCCGTAAATACTAATACCGTAATTACAATTAACGCGTGAATTATGAAATGTACTTCAAGAAAAATTCGGAGCAACGATTGGGCCAAAGACTGACTAGAATTTAGGATTTTAAAGCTTTTTTTACATGTTTTATGCAGACGTCTTTGGGTTGCCTAGACTCACATGAACGTTCGGGGAAAATCCAGATGTAATGGATATGATAAAGGCAACATAGATTAGGCTTTTTTTTTATATATATAATGACATTTGTACTTTTAAAAATGGTCTTGAAGGAAATAAATTTTTAATTAAATATTATTTCTCAATCTGTTTAATTTAAAAATTAGAGAAAAAAAAAATAATATAATTAACCTTTACTTAAAAGTATAATTTACTTAAAATATATTTATTTAATAACATATAAAAAAAAATTTAATACTTATCTTATTAATACAAATTTAAAGAACATTTTAATAAGTATTAGCGATTTCCCATGGGCTTGTCTTGCAGAGCAAATTTTTTTAGAAATTGACCCTCTGAGTTCTTTTCTATATTTAGCTGATATCTATATTTTGTCTTCTGGCCCCGTTTTTGAATATTTTCCAAAATTAAAAATTAGAAAAAGGGAAAAAAATAACATCATAATTATCCTATTACTTAATTTTTTTTTTCTTAAAAGTAACATATATACAAAATTTAATACATGTTATTAATTTTTAGGTTTATAATTAAGATCTTTTTTTTATTGTAAACTTTTAGCTTTCAAATTTTTAAATTTTGGGGGCAAAAAAAAATTGTTAAAGGGGGGAAATTTTAAAGGGGGAAAGTTTATGGGATGAAAGGGGCAGTTTAAAATTTGGGGGAGGCACTCTTTTTAGGGAAAAATAGGAAAGTTTTTTTTTTATTTAAAGAAAAAGGGGGCTTTTAACTTTTCTTTTTTTGGTGTTTTTGAGGGGTTTGGGTTTGGGGTTTTTTGATTTTAAATTTTAAAGGTTTTTGGATAAAAATTTTTTATTTTTTTTAGATTGTTCTATTTTACCGGCATTTAATGGAGGTGCCCAAAAAACTTTTCGGTGAGTAAATTTAAAAGAAGGATGCACTTGAGCATTTTTGAGGGAAAATTTGGGGATAAATCTGCTTTAAAAAAGGGAGAATTTTTTATGTATCGTATTTTTCATTTTATTTCGGCTTTTTTTGAGATGGTTTTTTTGGGATTGGGTAAAATTAAATTTTTGTCGGAAAACTTTGAATCAGGATTTTCTGACTGTACACCGGGCAGAGTTTGGATTTGACCGAACCTCTTTGGCACTTAAAAAGAGAGTTTTTCGGAGTTCATTTAATGAGAGTTTAAAAAGGTTTTAAGGAGGAAATTTTTTTTGAAAACGGATTTTTTAAAAGGTAATCCCCAAAACGAAACCTTTTTCGGACTTCGGTTCCCCCCTACCTTCGGGGTTTTTATTAAAGGGCGTTTAAAGACATTTCTTGAAGGGAATTTAAAAAAAATTGGCAGTTAATTTTTAAGGGAGAGTTAAAAGGTTTCCCCCAAAGGGGATTATTAAAAACGATTTTTTAAAAGGTAACCCGGACCAAAAGGGATCCGGTCCCCCAAAAAACCATCAGGGCTTTGGATCAACAAGAAGAATTCAGTAAAGGGGGAAAAAGGGAAAAAAATCTGCGTTTGGGGTTTTTTGGGGGAAGGAGGTATCCAGCCAACAGGACCTACCCGCCCCCCACATGGAAAAAAACGCAATATCCCTGGGGCCTAAACCCCCACGGGGGCAAAAAGGGAAAAAAGTTTGCCCTTTCCAGGGCCCCCAAAAAACATCGGGTTTGGAAACCCCCCAAAGGTTAATAAAAAAAAAAGTCATAATAAAAGTAAAAAAAATACAAAAAAGAAACAAAACCTAAAAAAAATGTCCTTTGGGAAAACGAAGAAGAAAACAAAATTTTAAACAAGTTTTTTTTCTCAAGGTCTTTTGGGCGGGGAAAAAAAGGGAAATTTGGAATAGCAAGAAGAAGGGAAAAAAGAGAAAGATCCGGGGACCCTTTTCCCCCAGACCGACAGAAACCCCTTGGGGGGAAAAACCACGGTATCACTAAAGAACCATAAAAAGGGTATTTAAAGAAATATACGAAAAAAACTAAAAAAAACCAATACAAATGAAAAAACCATAAATGTTGTAAAAACGTATTTTTTTTTCACAAAAAAACAAAATTTGAAAAAGGGTTCATTTTTTATATAGGTCGGGTCTAGACGGGAAAAGAAAAAAAGGGGAAATTTTAAATGGCAAGAAGGGGGGGCCGAAAATAAGAAAGATCACTAGGGTACCCTGGGTTCGTAAACCCCCATGTTTTAAAGACAGTAAACCCTTAGGAAGAGAAAAGACCAGGGTACCTCGGGGGGAAACCCGAACTCACCAAAGGAGGTGACCCCCCTGGGGGGTTGTTTGTGGGGGAAAAGTACATTACTAGGCAGGAAAGGGTGGTTGAGATTCTGATGATGTAACAGCCCGGGAGATGCGAATGGCAAGAGTTGTGCTTGAGTTGTTGTAGATGTTTTTGGTAACTGTGGGAATTTTAGAAGGCATTGTTTCGAACAGATGTTAAAGGTTGTAGTATTTTTAAAAGGGGACATATATTTTTGAAATTTTTCACGGTTTGGGTTGTTGGGTTACAGTTGGGGTTTAGTAGCGGAGCGTATGTTTGAGATATTTGTGGGACTATTAATTTACGTGCTTCGGGATAAGAAAATTTTTTTATTTGTTTTTATTTCCTGATCGCTTTATTTTCCATCGGGCAAATTTTGAATGGGATGGAGGGGACGGGTACAATTAATATTTCGGCTCCAGAGTACAACTGGAAGAATCCCCAAACGGATGTACATCTAGACATGTTAACTGACCGCGGCAAGATTTGGGGGAACCAATTCTGGCACTTAAAGCAGCGAGGGGTTCGGTATGTAGGGCGTATTTTCGTTGAGGTACCCGGGTTTTTTATTGTAGATGGAATTTTGGGTTATTAAAGGTAAAAATTTAAAATTTTTTTTTGTCGGTAACTGGTTTAATCTTTTTTTTTAAAATTTTTTCTACCTGAATAACCCCCCGATTAAAAAACCCCGAGGATTTCCGCTTCAGGGGTGCTCAACAGGTCAGTTTCAGAAATGACACCACGGCGGGAAATTTAAAATTTTTGGGGGACTTATTGTAACAGGACTATTTAGGAAAGTTTTGGGCAAAAGGGACGTTTGAAGAGCAGAGTTTGTTTAAAAAGGGTTTACCCCCAACGCATTTTTTAACGGTTTGGTTCCCCACCTATTCCAAAGGGCTTTTGAATTCAAAAGGCGATTTAGAAGACATTTCATTTTTTGGGAAAGAAATCAAAAAAAAATCTGGTATTTTGATAGTTGATCAACGTTGGGGTGGGTAATACGAGGCCTTTCCCGGGGCACAGCGCATTGATCCATAACAACGCGTATACCAGTTCTCCGGGGGCCCACCCACCACGGGTCCAACAAGGAGGCGGGGCCCGGTCAACTCCCAAACCAGGCACGGCGCTCCCAGAGTCCCCCAGAAGATAGTGATACAGTCCAGGGTGAGGCCCAACGGGTAAACCCGACACCCCCTTATCTGCAGCACAAACCCCTAAGCAGTGTCCCCGGGGACACCAAAGGGGTATACCAGCCGATTGACAGGAGGGGGCCTACCCGCCACCCGTCTCAGTGAAGCGTGGGCCAAAAGGGGAACGCAGAGGTACCCCTAGGATAACCTTCTCCATCCCGGAGAAGCGTGGGAAAAAGGGAACGAAAAGGATCCCAGAACACCATTTTCCCCCTTTACGGACGCCGCCCCGGCAAACATGCGGGTTGAAAAAACGGTGTTAATCGAAAATAAATAAAGCAACATAATCAAAATTTTAAAGAAATATACGAAAAGTGGTGAGTGAGTGAGTGAATTTGGGGTTTTATGGCGAAAGAGCCAATTTGGCTATACGGGGCCCAAACATATGTTTAAATATTAAAAGGTATATAAAATTTCTTTTAAAAAAATTTAAAATCTTAAAAAAGGTATAAAATTTATTTTCAATATATTTAAAATTAAATTGGTGGGGAAAATTTCCCCCCACCGTTTCAGGTTTTGAGAAAAGTTATTTTCTGTTTTTGTCGGAGAATTCTCCCTTGTTATATGTTTTTCCATTTTTTAACGCCGGATTCGTTTCCCAATATCGTCTTCCACGTCGTAAAAATCATTTCTTCCTCATCCGTTGTATACCATCAGAAGCTGGTTTTCTCGATCTGTGTGGGTCTTTTTTTATGTCTAAAACTGTTTTAATTAATTTTTTCTTTTTTTTCTATCCCGAATTTTCCTTTTTTTTTTTTTATTTCTTTTAATGTAGAGCTAGAAGGGGTTGGGGTGGTTTGGGATGGGGAAGGGACATGGTATTGGTGTGGAAAGTGTGTTATTAGGTGTAGGAGTAGGCGATTGAGGATCCGAGACTAAATTATTAGAAGTGGTGGGTGAGTGAGTGAGTGAATTTTGGGGGTTTTTTGGCGCAAAAATTTTGGCTTACTGGCCCCAATGTTTAAACATTAAAAGGTTTAAAAAATTTTGTTAAAAATTTAAAATTTTAAAAAAAATATAAAATTCATTTTCAATATTTTTAAAAAAATTAAATTGGTGGGGAAAAACCCCCCACCAAGTTTGGGTATTGAAAAAGTTTTTTTCATGTCTCGTTGATTAAATTTCCCCCTTGCTATAAGTTTTTCTTTTTTTTTTAATGCAGTGGGGATTCGATTAAATATCGTTTTCCACGTCGTAAACAATCATTTCTTCCTCATCCGTTGTATTTTCATCAGAAGTTTTTCTCGATCTATGTGGAGTCTTTTTTTATGTCTAAAACTGTTTTAATTTTTTTTCTTCTTTTCACCCCGAAGTTTTTTTTTTTATTATTTTTTTTAATGTAGGGCTAGAAGGGGTTGATAGTGGAGTTGGATGAGGAAGCGACAGGGTTTTAGAAGCTTCAATTGGGGTGGGGGAGGGGAGTAGGAGGTTTTTGGGCAAGACCCAAATTTTGGCTATGTGCCCAAACTTTTTTATATAAAAAAATTTTAAAAATTTAAAAAATTTTTTAAATATAATGATAATACAGTTTTAAAAGTTAAAATTCTAATCATTAAACCGTTTTCAAAAAATAAAGAAAATTTGGTGGGAGCTGCCCCACCAAGTCAGACCATATATTAAAAAAAAAACTGAAAATTAGAATGGAACATGTTTTGTTTAAAACAAAGTCAGGTAATACATGTTATAAAAAAAATTTTGCTTCTACTTTTCCTGAATCGGGTTGGTGTTAACTTGCGATATATGCTTGAGGATCGTTTAAAATATTTTTTGACTTCTTGAATTTATCCATAGGATCGGGGGCCAATTCTTCCCCCACGTCATACATAATCATGCTTCGCGTCAGTGTATATCCCCGAGGTGCTGCTTTTTGGGTTTTTTGTGGAGTTATTTTTTTTGCTATTTCCGACTTTGGGCGTTTTCCCCTTGAATTTCGTTTTAATTTTTGGGGTTTCTGATGTATTTAATGTTCTTTTATTGGGTGTAGTAGGGGCAGCCCCGGTAAAAGGGAAATAATTGAATTTGGTAAAAAGTGCAGTAAATTTATTAGAGGTTGTAAGAGGGCGGGGTTTTAGTTTCTAAAAATGTATTTGTAGTGGAAAGAGAGTTGGCTGAGGGCGGATATTATGGATGAAGATGGGTTTAATAGGTGTGATCGTTTTTTTTTGCGGGAACCACGGCATCAGATACAGGGGGTTTGGGGGCTGAGGGGGCACTGCTGTTGCAATTAAAGATGGAAGGCAGTAGTTGTGCGGTTGGGAGGAGGATTTGATATAAAACAGTTGGGATAAATTTTTTGTTTAGGATGGATAAAATGGCTGGGGTAATTTTAATGGTGGGCATTTTACTTTTTTGAATTTTTTTATCTGTTTGGGGGTTTTTTACAATTGGGGTTTTTTAGCCTGGGCATAGGTTTGACTAACTGTGGATATTATTTTTGGGCTTCTACATATGATATATTTTTATTAGTTTTGATTTCCTGAATTTGCTTTTCGTTTTTTCCATTTGGGCATAGTTTTGAATCAGCAGTATGGGGTTGAGAGCAGTTAATAAATTTTGGCTCTAGACTGATCCGGGGAAACATGCCAACAGATGCACATCTAGAGCAATAAGTTGTCCGCGGGAGGAAGTTTGAAGTCCCAACCTCTGGCACTTAAAACAGCGCAGAGGATTGGTATGTAGGGGCGAATCTTTTCAGTTTAAGTAACCTGCTTTTATTGTGACGGAAGTTTAGGTTTTTAAATGATAGTATTAAATGTTTTGTGGAATTATTGTATTATCTTTTTTTTAGTAATTTCTGACCTGAATCACACCCTGATCAGAGAACCCCTCGGGGTTTCCGTTTCAGGGGTGCTCAAAAAGCGGTTTTGAAATGACACCTCGGGAAGTATTAAGTGATTTTTAGGACTTATTTTTCAGGGGAACAAAAAAATTTGGCTAGTAAAAAGACTTTTTTTTGGGAGCAGAGCTTGTTTCAATTTAAAAAATCAGGATCTTAAAAAATTTTTTCTGGTTAGGTTCGCCACCTTTTATAGTGCTTTTTTGAATAGAAATGGCGATTTTTAACATATCATTGTTTGGCAAGGATAAAATTAAAAAACGTGAATTTTCAGTTTCATCGACGTTAGGTTTGTTGGGTAAACGAGGCCTTTCCCCGGACGCAGCTTTGGATCCAAAAAACGCGTATACCACTTTTTCCCGGCGTGCCCCCACCCACCACGGAGTCCAACAAGGGGGGGCAGGTGCCGGTCATCGGCCAAAAAACCCGGCACGGCTTTTCCGGTAAAACCCCGAAGATAGTATACAGTCCAGGGGGAGGATCCAAGGGTAAACCGACACCCCTTTCGCAGCACTAACCCCAAGCAGTTTCCCTTTGGGGATACCGAAAAAGTACCCCGATTGACAGGGCGGGCTCACCCCCCCCCCCCCCTCCCCCCCGTGAAGGGGGGGGCCAAGGGAACGCGGGTATCCCTAGGGACAACCTCCTCCATATAGAAGCGTAAAAGGGAACGCAAAGGATCCCCCCGAACAATTTTTCCTCGGACCCCCACACGGCAAAATGCGGGTTGAAAAAAAACGGTTTAAACGAAAAAAAATAAAGCAACATAATCAAAAATTTAAAGAAATATACGAAAAAGGAACTAAACTAACACAATAGAAAATCTAAACCATAATATGTTAGTAGTAAAACGTAAGTTTTTTCATTAGAAAAAACAAAATTTGAACAAACGTTCATTTTTTTTAGTATAGGTCTGTGGTCTAGACGGGAAAAGAAGAAAAGGGGGAAATTTTAATGGGAAGGAGAAGGGGCCCAAAATGAGAAAGATCATAGGGGACCCCGGGGCGTGAAGCCCATGTTTACCAAAGCATAAACCCCCCTTTTGGAAAGAAAAGATCACTGGGCACCCGGGGGAAACCCGTATCACCTAAAGAAGGTTTCCCCCCGAGGGTAGAAGGGGGGGAAAATTTTATTAAGAAATGGGGGGTTTAGATTCTATGGCGGATGAAAGAAGTTATGGAAATTTTTTGAGCCGATGGAGGATTTACCTGTACCAAGGGTAAAAGGATTTGGGAAAGGGTAAAAGGTTTTTAAAAATTTAATTGGGAAACTATTTTTTAATATTTTCATCTGTTTGCTTAAAAAAGGGGAGGTTTGGTAACCTGAGCAAGAAATTTGGGTATTAGTTTTTTGGGCCACATATGGTATATTTCATTAGTTTTTATAACCTGTATTTTTTTTTTCCCTTTTTAGCATAACTTTGTTTTATGGGTGAGGTTCGGACAAAAATTTCGGCTTTGAGAAATCCGTGGAAAATGCTCAAAAGATGCAATTGAGCATGAAGCCAGGAGGGTTTGAGTGTCCGAACCTCTGGCCTTAAAGGGAGATGGGAAAAGGACGGGTTTACAATTTAAATAAACTTTTTTGTTTTGGGGTAGTGTGGGGCTTTGAAAATTAAAATTAAGTGTTGGGCGGTATAAAATAGATTTTTATTTGGGTTTTCCGACTGAATAAACCCGATGGAGAATTTAAGGTTTATTCAGGGGGGGTTAAAGGTCAGGGTTTAAAATGACACCGGGGGAATTAAAGTTTTATGTGGACTTTTGTTACAGGGGGTTCAGAAAAATTTTTGGGGAAGGAAAGATTTGTTTTTTAGGCAGAGAGTGTTTAAAAGGATACCGGGTCTTTAAACTTTTTAAATATTTTTTTCACCATATTCCTAGGGGTTTTTTAAAAGCAAAAAGGGGATTTCAAAGAATTTCAGTTTGGTAGAAAGTAATAAAAATCTTTTTATTAGTCCAATTTTGTCAATATTTAGGTTGGGTAATACGAGGCCTTTACCCGGGCACAGCAGCATTGGATCCATAACAACGCGTATACCACTTCATCCTGGCGTGCCTCCACCCACCACGGAGTCCAACAAGGGAGGCAGTGTGCCGGTCAACTGGCCAAAACCAGGCACGGCGCTTACCTGGAGTACACCAGAAGATAGTGATACAGTCCAGGGTGAGGATCCAACGGGTAAACCCGACACCCCTTATCTGCAGCACTAATCCTACAGCAGTGTCTCTTCGGGGACACCGAAGAGAGGTACTACCAGCCGATTGACAGGAGCGGGCTCACTCCTGCCACCCGTCTACAGTGAAGCGTGGGCCAAAGGGAACGTAGAGGTATCTCCAGGCCACTAACCTCCTCCATATTGGAGAAGCGTGGGCAAAGGGAACGCAAAGGATCCCCAGAACACCATTTTCCCCCTTACGGGACGCCGCACACGGCAAACATGCGGTCGGAAAACCAACGTTGTTAATCAAAACAAATAAAGTAACATAATCAAAGTATTTAAAGAAATATACGGAAAAGGAACTAAACTAACTCAATACAAAATGTAAACCATAATATGTTAGTAGTAAAACGTAAGTTTTTTCATCAGAAAAACAAAATTTGAACATAGTTCATTTTCTACTATAGGTCTGTGGTCTAGACGGGAAAAGAAGAAAAGGGAAATTTGAATGGCAAGAAGGAGGGCCGAAAATAGAGAAAGATCACTAGGGTACCCTGGGTTCGTGAAGCCCATGTTTACCAAAGACAGTAAACCCCTTAGGAAGAGAAAAAGATCACTAGGGCACCTCGGGAGCGTGAAACCCGTACTCACCTAAAGAAGGTGAGCCCCCTGAGGGGGAAATATACGAAAAAGGAACTAAACTAACACAATACAAATGTAAACCATAATATGTTGGTAATAAAAAGAGTTTTTTCTATTGAAAAAACAAATTTTGAACATAGTTCATTTTGAAAGATTGGTCTGTGGTCTAGACGGGAAAAGAAGAAAAGGGAAATTTGAATGGCAAGGAGAAGGGCCGAAAATAGAGAAAGATCACTAGGGTATCCTGGGTTCGTGAAGCCCATGTTTACTAAAGACAGTAAACCCCTTAGGAAGAGAAAAAGATCACTAGGGCACCTCGGGAGCGTGAAACCCGTACTCACCTAAAGAAGGTGAGCCCCCTGAGGGGCTTCCCTTACGGAAGCCACTCTGAAACAGAGGAATGCATCTGTTCTTTTCCAGCTGATAAACGAAACGGGCATTGACCATACGTTCCAGTGTCTTACAAAGGCAGCTCGTGAGTGCTATCGGTCGATAGCTGAGAGGGTTCTTTGGATCTTTTCCAGGTTTTAGGTGAGTGAGTGAGTGATTGTAGAGTTTTATGGCGCAAGAGCCATTTTTGGCTATGCTGCGCCAAACATTTGTTTGAATATTCATAAAATTTTAAAAACACAAAATAACTTTAAAATGTCATATGATTAAGGTGCACATATAATATTAAAATACAATAAAATCGTACTAAATTCAATTTATAATTTAACACTAAAATTCTTGAAAGTTAAAATTAAAACGTTGAAAACAATGCTAAATATAAAATAGGAACACGTTATTTGTAAAAATTTAAATCTTTGTCTTGACTTATTTTTTTGGATTTCCTGTCGGTGTCGTGTATTTTTTGAAACCTGATTCAAAATTCGAAAAATTCAAAGATTCATCCACATCATAAATAATCATTTCCTCATCTTCTGATGTGTAATTAATGTTACTGTTTTTTGGCTTATGTGGTGTCATTCGAATTTCAATGTCTGGTTTTGGTGCTGTTGTGAGCTTTTTCTTTTTTCTATTTTGTTTTAATTTATTTTCAGCCTTAGATATTGCGGAAGGTCGAGTACTGGATGTGGTAGGATTAAGTAATGGTACAGTTGGTATATTTTCAGCTGATAAAGATGAATCAGAAGTATTCAGGCTATTGCCATTTGTAATTCTAGTAGTGAAAATGGGTATAGGTAATTGAGATTTACTTGATTTGTCTAGAGTTACTGCAGATGTGGAAGGAAGTAGATCTACTTGAGTGAATGTGGATGATGTGGAGACTACAGAAATTGTGGACGTGTTTGGCATCTGATTGGCAGAATATTTTGGATTTAGATATAATAAAGGTGGACAAAAGATATTTGTGATGCTTGCATCTGTTTGAGTTGCAGTTGATATATTTGACAGTTTAGTAGCTTGAGCATATGTTGGAGTTAACTGAGGAACTATTAATTTTCGCGCTTCTAAATAGGATATGTTTTTACTGGTTTTAATTTCCTGGATCTGTTTTTCTAATTTCCATTTTGGGCATAGTTTTGAATTTGATGGATGGGTTTCTGTACAATTGACACATTTCGGCTCTAGTGTACAATCCGTGGAAGAATGTCCAGCGGATGCACATCTAGAGCAAGTTAACTGACAGCGGCAGGAAGTTTGAGAATGTCCGAACCTCTGGCACTTAAAGCAGCGCAGAGGATTTGGTATATAAGGACGGATCTTACAGTTTAAATAACCTACTTTTATTGAAGACGGAAGTTTAGGGTTATTGAATGTTAGAATTAAATGTATCGTTGGGATAATAACAGTATCTTTTTCAGGTAATTCTTCTAACCTTGGTAACACCTGGTCAGAAAGTTCTTCGAGAATTTCTGCTTCTAAACGGACAATAAATCTGGCTCAGTATAACACCTCGACAAAATTAAGTGAATTATGAGGTTTTACTATTAGAGGGCAGTCTAGAAATGTTTTAGTCATTAAGAAAGATTTTGTCTGTAAAGCTGATGTGGTTTCAATGAGCAAGTCTCCGGATAGTAGCTTTTTAACACCTTTCGGATCTCCGCTTATTCCTTTCAGAGCTTTCTGAATAGCAAATGGAGACTTCCGAGACATTTCATTGTTTGGTAACGATAAAATCAGAAAACGTGTATAGTTTGCAATATCGTCAATGGTATTGTTGGGTAAAACAAGGCCTTTACCCGGGCACAGCAACTTGGGATCCATAAGAACGCGTATACCACTTCATTCTGGCGTGCCTCCACCCACCACGGAGTCCAACAAGGGAGGCAGTGTGCCGGTCAACTGGCCAAAAACTAGGCACGGCGCTTACCCAGAGTACACCCAGAAGATAGTGATACAGTCCAGGGTGAGGATCCAACGGGTAAACCCGACACCCCTTATCTGCAGCACTAACCCTACAGCAGTGTCTCTTCAGGGACACCGAAGAGAGGTACTACCAGCCGATTGACAGGGCGGGGCACCCTGCCACCCGTCACAGTGAAGCGTGGGCCAAAGGGAACGCAGAGGTATCCCTAGGCCACTAACTTCCTCCATACTGGAGAAGCGTGGGCAAAGGGAACGCAAAGGATCCCCAGAACACCATTTTCCCCCTTACGGGACGCCGCACACGGCAAACATGCGGGTTGAAAAACCAACGGTGTTAATCGAAAATAAATAAAGCAACATAATCAAAAATTTAAAGAAATATACGAAAAGGAACTAAACTAACACAATACAAATGTAAACCATAATATGTTAGTAATAAAAAGAGTTTTTTCAATAGAAAAAACAAATTTTGAACAAAGTTCATTGTGTAAGATTGGTCTGTGGTCTAGACGGGAAAAGAAGAAAAGGGAAATTTGAATGGCAAGAAGAAGGGCCGAAAATAGAGAAAGATCACTAGGGGGCCCTGGGTTCGTGAAGCCCATGTTTACCAAAGACATCCAGGTTTTAGGATGGGGATCACTATGGCTTCTTGCCATTGAGTAGGATACACCTGCTCCTTCCATATTCGGTTGAATAGGTAAAGGAGACTTACTAGTGAATCCTCATTCAAATGGCGAAGCAATTTATAGGATATTCCATCAGGACCTGGACTAGTGTTGTGGGCCGATGACAAGGCCCTCTTCAGTTCCCACATGTCAAAGTCACAGTTGTAGGGTAGGGGTTGTCGACACCTGAAGTTGATAGATGTCCGCTCTAAACGATTCTTAGTCGCCTGAAATACAGGGCTGTATGAATCGGGTGAGTGAGTGAGTGAGTGTAGGGTTTTATGGCGCAAGAGCCAATTTTGGCTAAGCTGCGCCAAACATTCGTTAAAACATGAAAACAATATTAAAATATACATGAAATATATTATATATACAAATATATATGTGCATGCTTACATGCACATGCATAAAAATGAAAGTTAAAATAATTAAAGGTAATTTGTTAAATTAAATATAAAAATCCAATTTTTAAAAGAAAGGCAAATAGATTTTGGTGGGGAGATTCTCCCACCAAGTCAGATAAGGTTAAATTAGATGTATGAAAAAAGGTGATGCGATGATTGTTAAAAATTGGACATTCAATTAAAATGTGACGCACAGTGTACAAGACCTTGCATGAAGGACATTCAGGAGCGTTTTCACCAAATAATAAATGCCTGTGTGTGAAGCGAGTATGACCAATGCGAAGACGAGTCAATCTGACATCAGTTCTTCGCATTGGCATCACAGGCCATGCTCCTATGACAGGTTTCACAGAGTGCAGTTTGTTATCTAACTGCTGACTCCATGATTCCTGCCATTTTGTTAAAATATGATGCAGGATGATTTTCTTCATGTCTGAAAGCGGTACTGCTAGCGGTAGATAGGTCGTTGCCGACCAAGCCATGCTATCCGCTTGCTCGTTTCCAATAATACCTACGTGGCTTGGTAGCCAGCAAAATGCTATATCGTAACCCTTGCTGTACAATCGACTCGTTATGTTGAGTATATTACATACCACTGGATGACACCGATCGTTGTAGTTTTCAAGCGCTTCTAATACACTCATGCTGTCAGTATAGATGCAGTATTTACGGGGTATATTGGAGTCGATTAATTGAGTGAGTGAGTGAGTGAATGTGGGGTTTTCTGGCGCAAGAGCCAATTCTGGCTATACTGCGCCAAACATTTGTTATAAGAAATTTAAAATATTTTATAAAATATTTAAATATAATGATAATACAGTTTTAAAAAGTTAAAATTCCAATCACATTAAACCGTTTTCAAATAAATAAAGAAAATTTGGTGGGGATTTGCCCCACCAAGTCAGACCATATATTAAATTAAAAACAATTGAAAAATAAGAATGGAACATGTTAGTTTAAAACAAAGTCAGGCAATACATGTTAAAAAAATATATATATTTAGCTTTTATTTGTCCTGAATCGGGTCATTGTTAACTTGCGTATATATGCTTGAGGATCGTTTAAAAACATTTTTTGACTTCTTGAATTTATCAGAGGATCTGGCTCAAGTTTTCCTACGTCATAGACAATCATGTCTTCGTCATCAGTAGTATATTCTTAAAAAGGTGCTTGCTTTCTGGGTTTTATGTGGAGTTATTTTTATTTCTATTTCTGGTTTTGTATTTTTGGGCGTTTTCTTCTATTTCTTGAATTTCGTTGGGATGTGTTAAGATGTTCCTTGTGGATGTAGCTGTAGATTCTGATATGGAAACTGATGATTGAACATCAGTTGATAAATTAGCAAATTTATTAGAAGTTGTAGAACTGGGGGTATTTCAGTTGTGGCACGATGGGTAAGGCGATTGAGGATCGAGACTAAATTATTAGAAGTGGTGGGAGCAATATCTATTACAGAAATAGGAGGTTGAGATTCTGATGGCGATGTAATTGTAATAGAAGATGTGGATGGCAAAGTGTTGCCTGAGCCGATGTAGAGGATTTAGCAACTGCAATGACCGAAAGGAGGATATAGTGATAGACTTCGGAATGGATATTAAAAAGGTTTTAAAGTTTCAATGATTGGGCAAACTATTTTAGTATTTTTCATCTGTTGTTTGCGTTGTAGTGGTAACAGTAAGAGGTTTTGGTAACCTGAGCGTAAGATTGGGGTGGTGTGGAGCTATTAGTTTTTCGTGCTTCTACATATGGTATATTTCTATTAGTTTTGATAACCTGTATTTTCTTTTCCATTTGAGCATAACTTTTGAATTTGATGGGTGGGTTCAAATTAACACATTTCGGCTCACAAATTTCGCAATCCGTGGAAGAATGCCCAACGGATGCACATCTAGAGCATGTTAATTGACCACGGCAGGCAGTTTGAGAGTGTCCGAACCTCTGGCATAAAGCAGCGCAAAGAGGAGATTCGCGGGAATAATAGTAAAAATATCCGAAGTTAAGAATTAAGTGTTTGGTCGGTATAATAGGTAGTATCTTTTTTTATTGTGATTCTCCTGACCTGAATAACACCCTGATCCGGAGAATCCCTCAAGGATTTCCACTTCAAGGGGTGGTCAACAGGTCAGGTTCAAATATTTACCGCGACATGAATTAAGAGTTTTTATGTGGACTTATTGTTACAAGGTGAGGTTCAAGAAAGGTTTTGCGAGAAGGAAAGACTTTGTTTGTACGGCAGAGAGTGTTTCAGTGTAGTAGATCACCGGATCTTAATCTTTTAACAGATTTAGGTTCACCACCTATTCCTATAATAGCTTTTGAATGGCAAATGGCGATTTCAGAGACATGGCATCGTTAGGTAAAGATAAAACTAAAATCGTGCATGTGTAGCAGTTTCTGCGTCTATGTTAATTTTGGGTAAATTAAGGCCTTTACCGGGCACAGCAGCTTGGGATCATAACAACGCGTATACCACTTCATCCTGGCGTGCCTCCACCCACCACGAGTCCAACAAGGGAGGCAGTGTGCCGGTCAACTGGCCAAAAACCAGGCACGGCGCTTACCTGGGTACGCAGAAGATAATTGATACAGTCAGGGTGAGGATCAACGGGTAAACCCGGCACCCCTTATCTGCAGCACTAACCTACAGCTCCAGTGTCTCTTCGGGGATACCGAAGAGAGGTACACTACCAGCCGATTGACAGGAGCGGGCTCACTCCTGCCACCCGTCTACAGTGAAGCGTGGGCCAAAGGGAACGCAGAGGTATCCTAGGCCACTAACCTCCTCCATACTGGAGAAGCGTGGGCAAAAGGGAACGCAAAGGATCCCCAGAACACCATTTTCCCCTTACGGGACGCCGCACACGGCAATCATGCGGGTCGGGGAAACCAACACGTTGTTAGTTGAAAACAAATAAAGAAACATATTCAAAGTATTTAAAGAAATATATACGAAAAAGAAACTAAATTAACGCAATAGAAAATCTAAACCATAATATGTTAGTAGTAAAACTTAGGATTTTTTTCATCAGAAAAACAAATATTGGTACTAAATGTTCATTTTTTTATTAGTATGAGTCTGTGGTCTAGACGGAAAAGGAAAAAAAAGGGAAATTTGAATGGCAAGGAGAAGGGCCGAAAAAAAAAAAGATCCTGGGGTACCCTGGGTTCTGGATGTTTCCCAAAAGACAGTAAACCCCTTAGGTAGAGGAAAAGATCACGGGGGTACCTCGGGGCGTGAAACCCGAACTCACCTGGAGATGAGCCCCTGGGGGGGTGATTATAAGGCACGGTAAAGGGCCCTTTGCAAAAACACGCAAGAAGAGTCGAGCCTATAACCGTCCGTAGTATTTTTAATCACGACCCCAAAACCAACGAAATCTGTGTTTCCGAACCATCTGTAAAACGGCAAAAAATTTCTATATGACTGCTGGAAGCGAAGATGCGTTGAAAACGATGGGTGTTACCGTGGATTTCCCCTTCGAGGAAAAAGGGGTTGATATAGTGGAAAGTGGCGTTTTCCCAAGGTTGGAATTGTAAAATGTTTCTTTGGGGATACCCACGTTAGGTAGGTCGAGTTGGGGAAACAAGAAGTTTCATCCTATCCATAAATGGCCGGATTTTAGACGGCCGGGCATAAAAAACCTTCATGCTGGTATTCATATACACATTTTGCAGAGGGGGGATGGCACGGACAAGATCTTGTAATAAACGCAAGAAAAAGTTTTTTTCGTCAAAGTCTAGAGGGGTTTAAATTAAATAGAGACTCTGCACGGGTGATGTGCGAAACGCGCCGAGCAGATTCTCAATCCATATGGGGACGGGTCAATTTTTTCCGGAGAGTTGCATGCTGATCCGTATACAACACATCCGAGTCAATGCGAGGGGTACGATTGCCTGATACACTCTGAGTAATGATGTTCGATCCCCCCCCAGGGGTGTTAGAAAACACCTTCAACGGTTTAAAGATTTTTCACATCTCTTCCCCAATTGAAAAATATGCGGAAGGAAAACCGGCGGTCGAAAATTCCCAAATCAGTTTGGAAGTACGGGAATTTGTAACCCGGATGCGTATTTCGGGGTCGGGATGAATACCCCTTTTGCGGCAAAAGTGCACGCAGCAACTCTTGCTGGCCGAAATATTTTGACCGTTGGTGTCGCCCTTTTTAAAAATATTGTTGAGGGCTTTTTGTAACTTTTTCGTTCAATCATGCATATCGAGCCTTCACAACTGATCTGCAAGTCATCGACAAAAAGCCTGTATAGAAGGCGATAAAAATTTAAGATGGGTGAAATAGACAGAAAAAAAGGGGGACCTCAGAACCGGGGACTCCCCGCAAAAAAAAGCAGAAAGAGTGTTACCCAAACGAACAAAAGTACGTAAATTTAAAAAAATTTTGAATAAAATTGGTAAAATTTCCAGAAGCCCAAAAATTTAAAAAGGTGGGGTTTTCCCATACCCCAAGTACGGTCATATCCCTTTTTTCATATAAAGAAAATAGAAACAAGATGATTCCCGGAAAAAGCATTTCTAACTTTGTTTTCAAGTATGAAAAGTTTGAGGGGGATTTTCCCCTTACGGAAGCCACTCGGGAAACAGGGGAATGCATCTGTTTTTTTCCAGCGATAAATAAAACGGGCATTGACCATACGTTTCAGTGTCTTTAAAAGGCAGTCGGAGTGCTATCGGTCGAAAAACCGAAAAGGGGTTCTTTACTTTCCCAGTTTTGGGATGGGGATTATGTTTTCTTGCCATTGGTGGGATACCCCTTCCCTCCATATTCGGTTGAATAGGAAAAGGAGACTTACTAGGAATCCTCATTCAAATCAAGCAATTCATAGGATCCCCCATCGGACCGGGCTAGTATTAGGGGGCTGTGTAAGGCCCCTTAAATTCCATATGTCAAAGTCATTGTTGTAGGGAAAAGGTTGTCGGCATAAATTTTTTATAGGGCCCGCTCAAAACGATTTTTAGTCACCTGAAATGCGGGGCTTTTGAATCGGGCGGGAAACACAACAAAAGTCTCCCCCAATCGTTGGCCACATCGACAGTGACGAATACAAAGCAGTCGATGTTTCCAATATCGATGGAAAATATAAGGCCTTCCTGCTTTGACCTTTCTCCATAACTGTTGGCTGGGTTTACGATGTGTTGAAGATACATACTTTATCAAGATTCTCTCTGGGATTGACGACGTATTCTACGAGCTAACGCTTTTTCCCTTTTAACGCTAGAGATTTTCAGTGGTGGGGGACCTCCGAAAATACCCCCTTCCTCCCCCTGTTCCTTTTTTGCTTGTTGGCGGCTGAATTCCACCATGGTTTGCCAGCTTTTGATGGGGGTTTGAAGTCTTAGGTTGCTGCACGCAGCATTCCCAATTTAGTGACGTTTTAAAAATGCATTTAACAGTCCTTGAACCATTATGCCAGTTATAACTGCAGCCCTGTGTTTTTCCCAGTCTGCGCGATGAAAATGATAAGTGGGGGGACAATTCTGTCCCCGCACCATTAACATCAGTAGGGGGGTGGTCACTGTTGTCGTCCTTTTTCAACCCCAAAATTAACATCGGTAGCAGAACTGGCGAACAATGGCTAGATCGAGGGGGTGAAATGTCCCCGTGGGGGCATAAAATATGTTTTTTGTCGTTGTTGAGGGGACAGAACGTGATCAGAGATCAACTGTTCGATCTGTCCCCCGCATTGGAAATCACTCATGCCCCACAGGGGGGCTTGTCCTTAAAGTCACCGGCAAAAAAAAAGAGGGGGCAATTGACTGACTAATTTATTCAAATCCACTTGTGGCCCAAAACGTTGGTTGGTAAAAAACGGACTGTGACTAAAGAATGGATATGAATCCCGCAGCCCAGCCCGTAATTTAATTTTTGCGGGCGCATTCTTGGGTAAAGATGGGACGGAAAAGGCATACACCTCCAGTTTGGGGATGCATCGCCATCTAAACCCGTCGTACACAATTAAACCACGCATTCGCATTGTCTGGGGACCTTCAGAAAAGTCTCCTGAAGAGCAACACATCGGGTTGGTACGTGGATATGATGGATTTGAATCATCGATTTGTCCTCAAACCACGGCAGTTCCCGGAAAAAGGAGGCATTTTTTACCGCACTCCCCTCCTCCCGGGGCTGAAGTCAAGGCCCCCCTTTGGGTTCCATGAGAGCTTCGTCCCCTCCCAATCTCCGGTCACCGTATCTTTTTCAATTTTTCGGTGGAAGTCTCTCGATGGGTTTCTTTGGGATCCCGATAGGGTTGGTTTTGATCCCGTTTACGAGCCCCTTTGGCTCTTTGGTCTTTTTGGCGAATCGCTCTCTGTCCTTTCAATTATTTTGTTTTTGCCGGGGGTGGTGATTTCTTGTTTGGGACAATCACCTTAGTTTTGTTGGTGGTTTCTTTGCGAAGCACAATTACCCCCGGGTTTGGGGTTTCGTTCTAAGTCGGTATCTTTTTTCCTTTTTGATTGTATTGCCTTTCTGTATTGCCTTACGGCAGCATTTGATAACACCAGAGACCGGCGTGCGTGACAAAAAAATACGTTTCTGGGTAGGAAATTTTCTCTTTTTTTTTAATAGCTGTTATTTCTTTTTTTTTTTTACCAAGGGACAGGGCGGGAAAATGCCGGATGTTCACCTTTTCAATTAAAGCATTGTCCCTTTTTTGTACAATTTGAACTGTCTGGCAATTCCCCCAACGGGGAGGTTGGGGTTGGCCCCGACAGACATTCTTCAGTGGCCGTATCGTTGGCACTGAAAGCCCCCAGCGGTTTGGTATGTACGGTCGCACTGGGGTCAATATGGCCATTTTTTCGGTCTGTGAGAGGTCAGGCGTAGAAAAAAGGGCGGATGAGGGTTTTTTTGGGCCATCCCCCTTATCGTTATCCGTCTGACATCACAGACTTTTTGTGCCTTCATGTTTTCTTTGATTTCCTCAGTCGACACGTTTAAAAAATCCGCTGGCGAGATTACGCCACGCGAAAAAAATTTAAATTGCTATGAGGACCACGGTTTTCTAAGTGAGCGAGGGTTTTTTTAGTTTTAAAAAGGGTGTCGCCGTTTTTTCTGATGACACTTCGAGGAAAAATCCCCGGGGCGCATCTTACGAATAGACTTGACTTCCCTATATTACCGTTATAACTTTTTAATTAGGAAAAGGGGAAACGTTAGTAAAGGTCATAGTCTTAATAATAAAAACGAAAAAAGTCTGAAAATTCAAAATTGGTGCTCCATAAAGGGAAATTTTCTACTGGTTCCCATGTGTTTTTTTTACTATTCATCCCCGCCTCCACCCACCACGGGTCCAAAAAGGGGAAGCCCGCCGGTCATCGACAGCGTCAGGCACGGCACTTACCTCAGAGGTGGCACTGGTATAGTATTACAGGTTGGGGATGTGATCCGCCAGTTCACCCAGGGCACCCCTAACTGCAATTTTAAACCCCTAAACACCTCGGTATTCCAAAAGAACCCGATTGGTCTCAGTGAGTGTGAGTGATGTAGGGTTTTATGGCGCAAGAGCAATTTGGCTAAGCCGCGCCAAACATTCGTTAAACATGAAAACAATATTAAAATATACTGAAATATATTTATATGACAAAATATATGTGCATGCTTGCATGCACATACACATAAAATGAAAGTTAAAATAATTAAGGTAATTTGTTAATTAAATAATAAAAAAATCAATTTTAAAAGAAAGGCAAATAGATTTTTGTGGGAGATTCTCCCCCAAGTCGCATAAGGTTAAATTAGATGTATGAAAAAGGTGATGCGATGATTGTTAAAATTGACATTCAATTAAATGTGACGCACAGTTACAAGACCTTGCATGAAGGACATTCAGGAGCGTTTTCACCAAATAAAATGCCGTTTGAAGCGGTAGACCAATGCGAGACGAGTCAATCTGACTCAGTTCTTCGCATTGGCATCAAACCATGCTCTGCAAGGGTTCCCACAGAGGCAGTTTGTTATCAACTGTGACTCCATATTCCTGCATTTTGTTAAAATATGATGCAGGATGATTTTTCATGTCTGAAAAGCGGTACTTGCTAGCGGTAGATAGGTCGTTGCGACCGAGCCATTATCCGCTTGTTCGTTTCAATAAACCTACATGGTTGGTAGCCAGCAAAAGGGGCTATACGTTAACCCTTGCTGTACAATCGACTCGTTATGTTGAGTATATTACATACCACTGGTTTGACACCGTCGTTGTAGTTTTCAAGCGCTTTAAACACTCAGCTGTCAGTATAGATGCAGTATTTAGGGTATTTGGAGTCGATTAATTGAAGTCCCGGTAAATGGCGAAAGCTTCTGCAGTAAAAACACTGCAAGAAGAGTCGAGCCTATAACCGACCCTATAACCGTTCGAACCATCTGTAAAACTGGCGAAAAATTTTATACTGACGAGGGTAAGCGAAGATGCGTTGAAAACGATGGGTGGTTCCCGTGGATTTACTGTACGACGCAAAGGGTTGATATAGTGGAAATGTGGCGTGTTCCAAGTTGGAATTGTAAAATGTTTCTTTGCTGGATATCCACGTTGGTAGGTCGAGTTCGGAAACAAGGTTTCATCCTATCTATAAATGGCCGGATGTTAAAAGGCCGGGCATCAAAAGCCTTCATGCTGGTATTCATATACACATTTTGCAGAGGTGTGATGGCACGGACAAGATCTTGAATTTGTACGCAAGAAAAAGTTCTTTCGTCTAAGATCTAAGGAATGGTTAAGTTAACATAGAGACTCTGCACTGGTTTGATGTGCGAACGCGCCAGAGCAGATTCTAAATGCAAAATTGGTTTTGGACGGGGTCAAGTTTTTCAGAGAGAGTTGCATGCGATCCGTATACAAACATCCGTAGTCAATGCGAGAGAGTACGATTACTGATACACTCGAGTAATGATGTTCGATCGCGCCCCAGGGTGTTAGACAACACCTTCAAGAGGTTTTAAAGATTTTCACATCTCTTCCGGGCAATTGTAAATATGGGGAAAGGGAAAAAAGAAAACCGGCGGTCGAAAATTACTCCGGGGAATCGTACGTTTTGGGAAAACCACAGGAATTTGTACATCACGGATGCGTATTTCGGGTCGGGATGAATACCCCGTTGCGGCAAAGTCCCGCAGCAACTCTTGCTGGCCGAAATCTATTGACCGTTGGTGTCGCACCATTTTAAAATATTTTGACGGCAGTTTGTAACCTGTCGTTCAATCATCCGCTTCGATAAACTGATCTGCAAGTCTTTCGACATAAACCCTGATAGAAGGCGATAAAATATTTAAGATGGGTGAAATATGACAGAAAAAAAGGGTGACACTCAGAATGCTTCCCTGAGGACTCTAGCTTGTAAGACGAAAAGGTGTTACCCAAACGAACTTTAAATACGTAAACTTAAAAATTTTGAATAAAAATTGGTAAATTTCCACGAAGAAATTTAAAAAAGAGTGCGAAGGTTTCATGGCGCCAAGTACGGTCATATGCCTTTTCGATATCAAAGAAAATAGAAACAAGATGATCCTCGGACAAGTCATTTCAACTTTGTTTCAAGTATGACATGTTGTCGAGAGTGGATCTTCCCACGGAAGCCACTCTGAAACAGAGGGTGCATCTGTTCTTTCCAGCTGATAAATGAAACGGCATTGACCATACATTCAGTGTTTACAAAGGAGCTCGTGGGTGCTATCGGTCGATAGCTTAGAGGGTTCTTTGGATTTTTCGGGTTTTTTAGGATGGGGATCACTATGGCTTCTTGCCATTGAGTAGGGATCCACCTGCTCCTCCATATTCGGTTGAATAGGTAAAGGGGTTTTACTAGTGAATCCTCAATCAAATGGCGAAGCAATTCATAGGATATTCCTTAGGACCTGGACTAGTATTATGGGCTGATGATAAGGCCCTCCAATTCCCACATGTCAAAGTCACTGTTGTAAGGAAAAGGTTGGGTTCGGCACCTGAATTTTTATAGGTGTCCGCTCTAAACGATTCTTAGTCACCTGAAATGCAGGGCTATATGAATCGGATTTTGGACACACAAACAAAAGTCTGGCCAATCAAGTTGGCCACATCGACAAGTGACGAATACAAAGCAGTCGATGTTCCAATATCGGAATGGTAAAGTCCCGAAAAAGGCCATTCGCTGCTTTGACCTTTCTCCAATAACTGTTGGCTGGTAGTTGACGATGTGATTGAAGATACATACTTGATCAAGATTCTCTCTGGTATTGACGCGTATTCTACGAGCTAAGCTTTGCACGTTTAAACGCTATGAGATTTTCAGTGGTGGGGTATCTCCTGAAAATACCCCACGCTCTCCTTTGTTCCTTTTTGGCTTGTTGGCAGTAAGAGTTCCACCATGGTCTGCACAGCTTCCGATTAAAATTGGATGTTTTGGAATTGCTGCATCGGCAGCATTCCGGGGTCTTCAGTGACATTTAAAACTGCATCATTAACTGCCCTGTTCTGAACCATTGTGTCGGTGATAACTGCTAACCGTGTGAATTTATCCCAGTCTGCGCGATGAAAATGATAAGTGGGGGGACGAATTCGTGTCCCCCCACCTTACTATGCGAGACTAGGAGGGAAATGGTCACTGTTGTGCAGTCTTTATCAACCTCGAAATTCAACATCGGTAGCAGAACTGGCGGCAGATGGCTAGATCGAGGATGAAAATGTCCTCGTGGGTGCATGGAAAAATGTTTTCTCGTCGTTGTTGAGGAGACAGAGACAGTGATCAGAATCAACTGTTCGATCTGTCGTCCACGAGAGTTAAAAACATCATGCCCCACAGAGGGCTGTGTCCGTTAAAGTCACCGAGTAAAATAAAGGAGGGGGCAATTGACTGAGTAATTGATTCAAATCCACTTGTGGCACAACATCGTTGGTGGTAAATAAAACAGCAGACTGTGACTAAAGAATGGATATGAATCCGTACAGCCACAGCCTGTAATGATGTGTGCAGTGTGACGACATTACTGGGATAATGATGGGACGTGAAAAGGCATACACCTCCAGTTGGAGATTTATCACCATCTACATCCCGTCGTACACAATTATAACCACGCACACGCATTGTCATAGTACTCTTCAGAAATGTCTCCTGAAGAGCAACGCATGCAGGTTGGTACGTGGAAATGATGGATTTGAAATCATCAAGTCGAGTTCTTAGACCACGGCAGTTCCAAGAAACAAAGGACATTAAGTCTTCGCTTTGGCTCCTCGTAAGGAGCTAGCAGACGAAGGTCTTGGCGACTGATCTTCCATAAGACTTTCGTCGCTTTGTGATGCATGGATTTCCATGACATCGTCTCCCATATTATGTGGTTTTTTAGAGAGGTTTGACCTCTTTTTTTTGTTTGCTTGCACTCCAGATTCTTTTATGCGTGTTTTTCGATTTCTTTTAGTATTGGATTGAGTGGATACAGTCTTGCATGCATCCACTGTAATGGTCTTGGATTTTTCAGATTCTGTTTTTTCAGATTCTGTTTTTTCAGGTTGTGGAGCTGTAGTTTTGTCGGCTTGAATGGCTATTGAAACATATGTTTTCCTGGTTGCAGATGCATAGCTTTTTCCGGAAACTGGCGTGCGTGATGATACAACCCTCGAGCCTCCGGATAGGAAAAATTTATTTTTATTTTGACTGCCGTTATCTCCTTTTCTAATATCCATGTTGGACAAGATCGAGAAAATGATGAATGGTCCCCTTTACAGTTAACACATCGTTCCTTTGGGTTTACAGTCTGCGCTATCATGGCCTACCTCTGCACATCTAGAGCAGGTTGGCTGCCGCGGCAACTGTTTTCGAAAACCATATTTTGACATTGGAAACAACGTAGCGGATTTGGAATGTATGGTCGTACAGGGCAATGGAGATATGCGGCCTTTACGGACTGTGGGAGTTCAGGCGTAGAAAAGGTCAGGATGAGGTGCTTAGTGTTAAGCACCTGCCCATCCCGCCGAATCGTAATTCGCCGAACATTACAGACCTTTTGATCCTGCATGTTCTCCTGTATTTTTTCGGTTGATACATTCAACAAATCCGCTGCAGAGATGACTCCTCGTGAATAGTTGAGGCTGTTGTGAGGAACGACAGTAACATCAAAGTGGGCTATTTTATTTAAATTCTTAAGGGCGGCGGACTGTTTCGCTGATGTTACTTCGAGGAATAAGTCCCCGGAGCGCATCTTACGAATAGTCTTGACCTGCCCTATATTACTCGTGATCGCTTTCTCGATCAGAAAAGGAGATACGTTTGAAAAGGTATTTGGAGTTTTAATAATAAAGAATCTAGCAGAATCGCTAAATTCTTGTTGCTGTGCATGAGGTGGAAAATTAATTTTTTTCGAGATATTTTGTTGCTCCACAACGGGAGAAGTTGACGGATTCTGGCCTCCGTCGGGGCACAAAGAGAACCCTGGCCTCAGTGACGGGGTCGAGTTTTTTAACCCGGTCAGCCAGGAAAGAGTATTTGATGGCGTTAAAAGGGGCGTATTTGTCTCCATAGGAGGGAGCAAAACGTTATTCTCTTTGGTTGTCATCATTTTTTTTTGGCAGTACGGATTCCTTCCAGTTCCATCAGGGCCCCGTACCCTAATTCCCGCACTTTCTAACGTGCCAAGTGTAACCGCCGGAGGATTCTTCAAAGCTAGACGATGGGAAACCCCCATAACGTGCTGCCGGGCGGTCCCAAAGGGCCCAAGTCAAGGAGGATTTCTCGATATGAAGAGTCCCGCCGCCTAGCCATCCGCAACCAAGTTCCTCGTCCTCTGGGACCGCTTTAGGCAGAGCGTTCCTTAGAGCCGTCATCGGTGACGCACGCAACTTCTCCGCCGCATACCTTTCCCCGCAAGGGTCTTTTCCACTGCCCAAATAGTATCCCTCGCGGGAGAGGCTATAAGGGTGGTGAGTGAGTGAGTGAGTGAGAGTAGGGTTTTATGGCGCAAGAGCCAATTTTGGCTATGCTTCGCCAAACATTTGTTATAAGAAATTTAAAATATTTTATAAAATATTTAAATATAATGATAATACAGTTTTAAAAAATTAAAATTCCAATCACATTAAACCGTTTTCAAATAAATAAAGAGAAATTTGGTGGGGAATTGCCCCCCAAGTCGACCTTTTATTAAAATAAAAAAAATTGAAAAAAATAAGAATGGAACATGTTAGTTTAAAAAAAAAGTCAGACGATACATGTTAAAAAATTTGTTTTTACTTGCCCTGAATCGGGTTGGTGTTAACGCGCGTATATATGTGTAAAAGGGCTTGTTTAAAACATTTTGAATCTTGTTTATCGAGGATCTGGCTCAAGTTTTTCCCCCACGTCTATAAAAAGCATATTTTCATCAGTAGTATATACTTTACTTTTCTGGGTTTATGGGAGTCTTTTTTTATTTCTATTACGGGTTTTTTGTAATTTTGGGGCGTTTTCTTCTATTTCTTGAATTTTCTTGGGATTTTAAAATTTTCCCTTATTGGATGTAGTAGCTGTAGACTCTGAATGGAAACTGATGATTGAACATCAGTTGATAGAGTAAATTTATTAGAAGTAGTTGTAAGAACGGGGGGTATTTCAGTTGATAACGATGAAGGGAAGTATTTAGGCTATTGCTGGGAAGTAGTAGTAGTAGTAAGGGGTATTGGAAAAAAAAAATCGCTTTGAGTTGTTGGTATTCAGATGTGGAAGGAATTAGATGGCGGTGGATGAAGATGAGGGAAAAACTGTAGATATTAAAGCCGAGGTATTTTTATAGTATTTGCGGGGGATAGGGGTTTTCAGACATAAAAAAGGTGGGCGTTATGTTTGAATTTTGGTGGGGTGTGATGAGTGTGGGTTTTTTTGGCGAAAAAAGACCCTTTTTGGCTATCTGCGCCAAACATTCGTTAAAATATGAAAACAATATTAAAATGCATGAAATATATTATATATAAAATTTTTATTTATATATGTGCATGCCTGCATCCCAATACATAAAATAGTTAAAAAAATTTAAAAAAATAATTTTTTTAAAAAAAATAAAAAAAACCCAATTTTTTAATAAAAAAAAGGTTTTGGGGGGGTTTTCTCCCCCAAGTCAAAAAAGTTAAATGAGATGACTTAAAAAGGGGATACGATAATTATTAAAACGGGCAACTTTTAAAATATGTTGAACGGTACGAGCCCAGCAAAGACAGTTAGGGCTTTTTCCCCCCCAAAACAAATGCCTGGTGTAAAAGGTGTATGACCAATGCGAAGACGAGTCAATTTGACATCAGTTCTTCGATTGGTTTTAAAATTCCTTGGGGGTTACAGGTGCATTTTTGTTGACAACTCTGCCCCTTTGATTCCTGCCAGATCGTATAAATATGATGCAGGATGATGCGTTTAATCCGATGCGGCTGCTGTCCCAAATGGGTCGTCGCCGCCGTGCCGCGCGTCCGCTTGCTCGTTCCCAATTTTTCCCCCGGGCTCGGTAGCCAGCAAAATCCCATATCGAAACCCTTGCTGTACAGTCGACTCTTAATGTCAGTATATTACAAATCACAGGTTTACACCGACGTTTAATTTTCCCCTTCAAAACCTCATGCTGTCAGTATAGATGCGTATTACGGGGTATATTGGGTCGATTAATTGAATCACGGTAAATGGCGACAGCTTCTGCGGAAAACGCTGCAAGAAGCGTCTAGTCGATAAAGTATTATCTTCAATCACGATACAGCCAACAAACCCGGCACGTTTCGAACAATCTGTGGAAGGACAAAACCCCCCTATACGACTGCGGTGGTAGGCGAAGACGCGTTGAAAGACGACAGGTGTTACGGGGGAAACTGTAATTGGAAAAAAGGGGATAAAATGGAACGGGGTATATTTCGGTTGGAATGGAAAAGGTTCTTTGGCTGGATATCCACATTGGGGGGTCAGTTCGGTTATAAGTTGTTTCATCCTATCCATAAACGGCCGTATGTTAGATGGCCGGGCATCATAAAAATTCTTCATGGTGGTGGTGAGTCTCTACTTTCCCCAGGATTAAAGGGAACGCAAAGATCTTTTGGAAAAGGAAGCTTCCTCCGTCGAAGACCCAGAGGAACTGGTTAAAATTAACATAAAGACTTGCCGGCGTGTGCAAATGCACCAGAACAGATTCCAGTGCCATATGGTGGACGGGTCAAGTTTTTCAGCGAAAAGGGTTGCGGGGTCCATAAATGGAAACCGTAATCCATGCGGGACAGTACGATAGATTGATCACTCGGACAATGATGTTCGATCCCCCCCCGGGGGGTTGACAACACCTTCAAGAGGTTTAAAGACTTTTCACACTTTTTCCCGCAATTGTAAAATATGCGGAAAAAAAGGAAATCACGTAAAAATTTCCCCCGAGGAATTCGTCGGGAACTAGGGGAATATTAACATCACGAATCTATTTCGGCTCGGGATGAAGACCCGTTGCGGAAAAGTGCACGCGCAACTCTTACTGGCGAAATACTATGACCGTTGGTGTCCACCATTTAATAAATTGTTGACGGCAGTTTGTAACTCCCGTTCAATCTCCATGTCTGATCCTTCACAACTGTTTGCAGATCGCCCACGTATAATGAAGCCTGTATGGAAGGAAAAATACATTCAAAATGCGAAAATATGAATAAAAAAAGGGTGACACTAAAAATGCTCCCGGGGAAACCCCCTCAGCGGGTAAAAGGGAGAGAATGCCACCCAGTCTCACTCTAAAAGTACAAAGATTTAAAAATTTTTAAAAAAGTGGGCAAATTGCCTCTTAATCCAAAATCAAATGGGGTGCGAAGTACCCCATAGCGCCAATGATCATATGCCTTTTCGATATCAAAAAAGATAAAAACTAGAGGGTTCCTCCGGACAAAATTTTCTGATTTTGCCTCCAGCTGATGATTTTGGGGAGTGGATCCCCCTTTGGAAACTCTGAACGAGGAATCTTCGATTCTTTCAAGTTCAAAAGAAATGGGCTTGCCATACGTTCTAGTGTCTTAAAAAGCCTGTGGTGCTATCGGTCGATACTTTGGGGTTTTTTTTGGATCTTTTCAGGTTTTAGGAGGGGGATCTTTTGGTTCTTCCTTTGGGAGTAGGAACCCTTTTTTCGGTTGAATAGGTAAAGGAGTTTAAACTATAAATCCTCATTCAAATGGCAAGAAATTTCATAGGATTTTCCCATCGGACCTGGATAGTATTATGGGCTGTTGGCCCCCAAATTCCCGAAAAGTCACTGTTGTAGGGAAAAAGGTTGTCGGCACCTGAAGTTTATGGGTTTCCCTCAAAAGATTTTAGTCACCTGAAATCCCAAAGAACGGGCGGGCCCCAACTGAAAAGTCGGCCAATCGTTGGCCACATCGACAGGACGAATACAAAGCGTCGATGTTTCCAATATGGGAATGGAAAAGCCCCATAAAGCCCATTGCGCTTTGACCTTTCTCCAAACTGTTGGCTGGTAGTTGACGAGGGATTGAAGATACATAGTAAGATTCTCTGGCATTGACGCGTATTCTACGAGCTAACGCTTTTCACGTTTGAACGCTATGAGCAGTGGTGGGGATTCCTGAAAAAACCCCACCGCTCTCCTTTGTTTCCGGTTGTTGGCGGAAGGTTCCCCCTGGTCTGCACAGCTTTCCGATAATGGGTGTTTTGGAATTGCGCATCGGCAGCATTCCGATCCAGTGACATTTAAAAACGGATCATCAACTTCCGTTCGAACCATTTTGTCGTGATCTCTAACCGTGTCAATTTATCCCGTTTCGCGATAAAAAAGATAAGTGGGGGAACGGTGCCCTCTGCGAGACTAGGGAGGGGAAAAGATCAGTTGTGCAGATCTTTATAACCCGAAACAACATCGGTGGGAGAACTGGCGCAGTGGCTAGATCGAGGGGGAAAAAGTCCTTTTGGGGCATGGGAAGTTTTCTCGTCGTTGTTGAGAAGAAGGACAGTGATCAGAGATCAAATGTTCGATCTGTCGTCCACGAGGTTTTCATCATGCCCCCCAGGGGCTGTGTCCCTTAAAATCACCGAGCAAAATAAAAGGGCTGGCAATTGACTGAGTAATTGTTCAAAACCATTTGTGGACAACATCATTGGGGGGTAAATAAACACAGCACGGACTAAAGAATGGATATGAATCCCCTGGGCCCCAGCCTGTAATGATGTTTCGGTGACGACATTTCTGGGATAAAGATGGGACGTAAAAAAGGGATACACCTCCAGTTGGAAAAAAGCAGCGCCATCTACATCCCCTCGTACACAATTATAACCCCTTTGCATTGACAGGTTCTTCGAAATTCTCTTGAAGAGCAACGCATGGGGCTGGTACGTAAATGATGGATTTAAATCATCAAGTCGAGTTCTTAGACCACGGCAGTTCAGGAAAAAAGGGGGGCATCAAGTTTTTTGGATTTGCTCCTTGTAAGGGCCAAGACGACGGTTTTTATGACTGGTTTCAGGGCATTATCGCTTTGGATGCATGCATTTCCAAGTCGTCTTTCATATCGTGGGTTTTTGAAAGGTTTGATCTCTTTTTGTGTTTGTCTGTACCCCAGATTCTTTGTTCGGTTTTCCCGGGTTTTTTTTTATGTTTTGTGGATATAGTCTTGTTTTTTCCACTGCCAAAATTTTTGTGTTTCGGTTTTTTCTGCTGGTGTAGGTGAGCATGAGTATCTGGTATAGTTTAAAACAGTTTGACTACCAAATTTTTTAGTTTTTGGTACGGCTGCAAAATTTTTCAAAAAATGGCGTGCGGGAGGGAAAAAATTCCCGAGCTTTGGGTATGAAATTTTATTTTTTAATTTTTTAAAGGGGGTAATCTCTTTTCAGTTAACTTGGGGAAGATCTAGAATATGACGGGTGGTCCCCTTTTCAATTTAACTTTTCTCGGCTTTTTCACTCATGCCCGCCAACCTCAGCCGGAGGCATGTTGGGTTTGGGTGGGAGGGGTTTTTAGAATGCCCAAAACGCTGACATTGGCAAAGGCCAAGGGTTCGGAATATATGGTCTTAGGGGGCAATTTAGGTATGCTACCTTAACGGACTGGGGAAGATCGGTGTAGCGAAGGTCGGATGAGGTGCTTTGTGTTAAAGGTCCATCCAGCCTTTTTTATTCGCCTGACTGCGCTATTTTTTGGGCCCATATTCTAAAAATTTTTTCGTCACAAGTTTTAAAACCGCTGCGGGTTTCCCTCGAAGAAATTCGGGTTGTATGAGTTTTACTTGAATACGAAGTGTGCCAATTTCTTTAGGGTATAAAAAGGGTAAAAACCTGTTTCGATGACGACACTTCGATAAAGAGATCACCAGAACTATCTTTGGTAGTTTTTTTAACCTACATTAGCCGTTATTGCTTTATGAATTAAAAAAGGGGATACATTGAAAATTATCAATTTTTTTGGGGTATTTTAAAAAAATCTCGAAAATAATTTTTTCCTCGATGGGCAGGGTTTAAAAGGAACTGGCCCAAGGTCGAGGAATCGACACGGTTTAAGGGGGAAAGGCGCTGGAGGCAAAAGCCTTTCCGGGTCCAAATCGCTATTCTCTTTGGTTGTCTTCATATTTTGGCTGTACGGTTCCTTCCATTCCATCAGGGCCCCCAGGCCCAATTCCCCACCAACCCGGGGGAAGGGGGATTCTTTAAAAACGACGGGGAAACCCCCCAAAAGTGCTGCCCGGGCGGGCCCAAAGGCCGGGGAACCCGGAGGTTTCCGATAGAAGGATCCCCCCCGCCACCCTCCGCAATTCCCGTTTCCCCCTTTCGGCTTCCGGCCGCACGGTGACGCCGCCCTTTTCCCCCGCATACCCCCCCCAAGGATCCTTTCCACTGCCCAAAAAGTATCCCCGCGGGAGGCTATAAAAAGGGGGGACTGAACCCTAGAGCTAAAAGGGCAGGTATGCGGATCGGTATTGATACGCCGTCGACCCGTTTTTTGTTTGAAAAAAAATGATTTTTTTTTTTTTTTAAACATCTTATGATTTTTTTTTTTTTTTATTTTTGTAAACAATGTTTTAAAAAATAAAAAGGAAAACTATAATTGGTGGTTATTTAAAGGGGAAAATGTATTTATCACAAAAACCTAAACAAAAAAAATATCCCCAAAAAATACAAATGTCCAAAAGAAAAAGGGGGAGAGGGAGGAAAAAAAGTACTAAAAGGGACCTCGGGGCTGAAACCCTCTCACCTAAAGGGAGCCCCCGAGGGTTGTAATATTTGGGTAGTTTTTGGGACATGTGTGTGTGGTTTTCTGTAGGTTTTGCTTGGGGGATATTTTGGGATAGTTGAGGCACTATTAATTTGCGGGTTTTGGGTAAGAAATATTTTTATTTGTTTTAATTTCCTGAATTTGTTTTTCTAACTTCCATTTTGGGCATAATTTTGAATCTGATGAATGGGATTCTGAGCAATTGATACATTTGGGCTCTAGAGTACAATCCGTGGAAGGATGTCCAACAGTTGCACATCTAGAGCATGTTAATTGACCACTGGCAGGAAGTTTAGAGTGACGAACCTCTGGCACTTAAAACAGCGCAGAGGGTTCGGTATATAGGGACGGATTTTACAATTCAGATATCCAGCTTTTATTGTGTTTGGTAGTTTTGGGCTATTAAATGTTAAAATTAAATGCTTTGTGGGAATAATTGTAGAGTCTTTTTTTATTGTGATTCTCCTGACTTGAGTAACACCCTGATCAGAGACGCCTTCAAGTATTTCTAATTCAGGAATGCCTATCAAGTCAGGTTCTGAAATAACACCTCGGCAAGAGTTTAGAGATTTGTGCGGAGTTACATTTAATGACGAGTTTAAAAAGGTTTTAGCGAGAAGAAAACTTTGTTTGGACAGCGGAATTCGTTTCAATAAGCAGATCCCCGGAGCGCAATCGTCTAACCGACCCCGGCTCACCACCCATTCCCATAAGGGCCCCCTGAACCGCGAAAGGCGACCCCGAAGACATCCCACTGTTTGGAAGAGAAATCAACAAAAATCTGGCATGCTGCGAAACTGTATCAACGCCAAGATTGGGCAATACGAGGCCCTTACCCGGGCACAGCAGTATTGGATCCATATGAACGCGTATACCACTTCATCACTGGCGCGCCCCCACCCACCACGGAGCCCAACAAGGGAGGCAGCGCGCCGGCCACCGGCCATAAACCAGGCACGGCGCTCACCCAGAATACAATGCTACAGTCCAGGACGAGGATCCAACGGGCAAACCCGACACCCCCCATCCGCAGCACCAACCCCACAGCAGTGCCCCCACGGGGACACCGAAGAGAGGCACCACCAGCCGACCGACAGGAGCGGGCCCACCCCCGCCCACAGCGAAGCGTGGGCCAAAGGGAACGCAGAGGTATCCCTAGGCCATCAATCTCCTCCCTACGGGAGAAGCGTGGGCAAAGGGAACGCAAAGGATCCCCAGAACACCCCCACGGGACGCCGCACACAGCAAACACGCGGGCCGGAAAACCAACGCCGCTAGTCAAAACAAACAAAGGAACTCAATTAAAGTATTCAAAGAAATATACGAAAAGGAAACCAAATCAACGCAATAGAAAATCTAAATCATAATATGTTAGTAATAAAAGGTAAGTTTTTTCACTAGAAAAAACAAATGTTGAATAAAGTTCATTGTGTAAGATTGGTCTGTGGTCCAGACGGGAAAAGAAGAAAAGGGAAACCTGAATGGCAAGGAGAAGGGCCGAAAACAGAGAAAGATCACTAAGGCACCCCGGGCCCGCGAAGCCCATGCCCACCAAAGACAGCAAACCCCTATGAAGAGAAAAAGATCACCAGGGCACCCCGGGAGCGCGAAACCCGCACCCACCCAAAGAAGGTGAGCCCCCTGAGGGGCTCTATAAGGGTGGTTCTGAGACCCCAAGAGCTAAAGGTCAGGTATGCAGCAGATCGGTATTGATACGCCGTCGACCTGTTATTATGTTAATGAAAAATTTTTTTTTTTTTAAAACGTATCTTATGATTTTTTTGGATTTTATATATTTGTAAACAATGTTAAAAAAACTAAAAAGGAAAACTATAATTGGTGGTTTTTTAAAGGGGAACAGTGATATCTTATCAAAAAAACCATAAACAAAACTATCCCCAAAACATAAAAAATGTCCAAAAAAAAAAAGGGGAGAGAGGGGGAGGAGGAAAAAAGATCACTAGGGCACCTCGGGGAGGGGAAACCCGTACTCACCTAAAGAGGTGGAGCCCCTGAGGGACTGTCACTTATGGGCCGCCAGTGCTCTCTTTTAGCTATACGAACTCTCAAACAGCAGCTATGGATGAAGCTGCTAGATTACCCTTAGCTTCCAAAGTAGCTCTTTAAGACGTGTACATGGGAATGTAGTGTCGGGTGCACAAGATCTCGACACTGCTCGCCAATTACAATGCCCGTTATAAAATATGCTGGAAACACGTGGAATGAAATTACATAAATGGAATTCCAATTCGAAGGAGCTTTAATTCATCTACAGATCAAGAACACCTTTTCAACCAACGCAGAATCAGCCATAAAAACCTTTTGGTATTAGCTGGAAACCAACAGGAGACTATTTCATGTTCAAAATCTCAATCCCTTCAATGACATCATATACAAAACGAGATGTTTTAAGCGTCATAGCAAGACTTTACGACCCTCTTGGACTATTAGGCCCTGTCATCAGCAAAGCAAAATCTTTCTACAAAAATTATGGCTTAGAAAATTGAATTGGGAAGAATTCTTTCCTGATGCAATCGCACCAGAGTGACTCAATTTGTGTCATCTCTACAAGCCCTGGGGGAACTCAAAATACATCGATACATTCCTTTCAGATTCCTACGTGAACTCATGCTTTTTTGGTTACGCAGATGCTTCGGAGTCAGCCTACAAGCCGTAGTGCACATGCACAGTGTCAAAGAAGATGGTACCACCACAAACCGCTTTTTTTTTCTATTTCTTTAAAGTGAGGTTCGTACGTCATGTTATCGTTTAAGATGAGGCCGCGATACTTGGTTTCTGTAGGTCCAGTTTATTGTTCCGTTGAATACTCGTTTCCGAGTTGGAAGGAAGATGTCCAATATTGGCCTGCATTAACATTGTTTTGTAACACAATGGCTTAACTTTTCTGAAGGGCCCAGATAGATTTTTTAAAGCAATATTTTGAATAAATAAATAAATAATGTCAATTTTTGTATCATGAACAACTGCCATTGAAGATTTTCAAATGTGTAATTTTTTTCTGCATTGAAATGTGTTCCCAGTCATTTATGGACAGTGAGTGAGTGAGTGAATGTGGGGGTTTTTGGCGCAAGAGCCAAATCTGGCTAAACTGCGCCAAACATTTGTTAAAATATTAAAACATTAGATAAAATATATAAAAACATTAATAGTACAGTTTTAAAAAGATAAAATTTCAAATCACGTTTTAAACAGTTATCAAGTAATAAAGCAAACAAAAATTTTGGGGAGGGTTCCCCCCTAGTCAGACTGTATCTTAAAATAAAAGCATTTATAAAAAAAAAATTTTGCTTAATGAAAAAGGTTTGTTTTTAAAAAAATCTATGTGATTAATAAAATTAGTCAGAAAATTTCCTAAATCGTGTTCGAGTTATCGCACGTACAATAAGAAGCAGGATTGTTTTGTAACAATCTCATGGCGAATTTATCTTTAGGAATAAATTGAGTTCGTTTTCAACGTCATACAAAATCATGTCTTCTTCATCCGTTGTATATTCTGCATTTGTAGATTTCGAGGTTTATGTTGAGCCATTTTAATATCTATTACAGTTTTAGTAGTTCTTTTTCCGTTTTCTGCCCCGAGATTTTTTTGTTTTTTCGAATTTTGTGATATTGTTGAGTCAGAAGGAGGTTGAATCCCGGGAACTGGATGAGGAAGGGACATGGTTGATGAAGCTTTAATAGGGTAAACATATTATTTGTGGTGGAAAGTGTGTCACCAGATACAGGAATAGGTGGTTGAGGTTTAGAGATATTACATTCTGTTGCAGAGGTGGATGGAAAAAGTTCTGTTTGGGTAGAAGATGATGTGGGATATAAAAAAAAAGTGGTTATTGACATATTTTTTTTTGGGTTTGGGTTTTAGTGGTTGAAGTAACTTAAAAGGTGTACTTTTTTACTTTCTTATATTTTCATCTTTTTTAATTGAAATTTTTTTTTAACAGAGGTTTTGGCAGCGGGCGAAAGGTTTGAAAGGTTGGGGGGCTTTTAAATTTTTCGGGTTCTGCATATGAAATATTTCTATTTGTTTTAATTGTTTGGGATTTTTTTTTCTTTTTTCCCTTTTTGGGCAAAATTTTTTGATCTGATGAAGGGGGACTGGGGGCAATTAACGCAGTTTGGTTCTAGGGGGTACAATCTGTGGAAGAATGTCCAACGGTTCCCCATCTAGAACAAATGACCGGGGGAAGTAGAGGTGCCCAAACCTCTGGCTTTTTGAAACAGCGCAGAGGGTTCGGTATGTGGGGAGGGATTTTACAATTTAAAAAACCGGCCTTTTTATTGTGTTTGGTAGTTTAGGATTTTTAAAAATGTTAAAATAAATGTTTGGGGGGGAATAATAGTAGAATCTTTTTTTTGATTCCCCTGACCTGAGTTACCCCCTGATCTAAAAATCCCTCAAGGATTTCTGTTTTGTAAGGTGCTCTTCAAGTCAGGTTCTGGAAAACACCTCTGGAAGATTTAAAGAATTTGTGCGGAGTTATACTTAACGACGATTTTAAAAAAAGGTTTTAGCAAGAAGGAATGATTTTTTTTTTTGAAGAGCAGAGTTTGTTTCAATAAGTAGATCCCCGGAACGAAACCGTTTTACTGATTTCGGTTCTCCCCCCTATTTCCTCGGGGTTTTTTTGTTTGCAAAGGGCGATTTCTTTGAATTTCATTTTTTTAAAAGTGATAACAGAAAAAATCTGGCAGTGGGCGGAAACCGCCAATGGGGAGGTGGGGAAAGGGGGCCTTTTAGGGGGCAAAACGGTTTTGGGATCCATAATAACGCGTATACCATTTCCGTCCTGGCGTGCCCCACCCACCAGGGGAGTCCAAAAAGGGGAGGCAGTGTGCCGGTCATCGGGCCCAAAAAAGAAGGCACGGCGCTTCCCCAGAGTACCCCCAGAAGATAGTGATACAGCCCAGGGTGAGGACCCAACGGGAAAAACCCACACCCCTTATCTGCAGCACTAACCCTACGGGCAGGTCCCCCTTCGGGGATACCGAAGAGGTACCCAGCCGAAGGGACAGGGGCGGGCTCACCCCCGCCCCCGTCTACAGTGAAGGGGTGGGCCGGGGAACGCAGAGGTATCCCAAAGGCCCCCTTAACCTCCCTCCACCCCTGGAGAAGGTGGGCAAAAGGGAACGAAAAGGGCCCCCAGAACACCTTTTTCCCCCCTTACGGGACGCCGCACACAGCAAACATGCGGGTCGGGAAAACCCCAACGTTGTTAGTTGAAAACAAAAAAAAAGAAACATATTCAAAGTTTTTTAAAAGAAATATACGAAAAAAAAAACCAAATTAACGCAATAGAAAATCAAAAAGCATAATATGTTAGTAAAAAACGTAAGTTTTTCATCAAAAAAAAACAAATATTGAAAAATTTTCATTTTTATTAGTATAGGTTTTGTGGTCTAGACGGGAAAAGGGAAAAAAAGGGAAATTTGAATGGGAAGGAGAAGGGGCCCAAAATAGAGAAAAAATCACTAGGGAACCTTGGGGGCCCTGAAGCCCTTTTTTACCAAAGACAGTAAACCCCTTAGGGAAAAAAAAAAAGATCACTAGGGCACCCGGGAACCCTGAAAAACCCCTAATTCCCAAAGAAAGGGAAGCCCCTGAGGGGGATTTATGGACAGACGGCAAGAAAAAGCTGATCTAAGCAATGTCCTCCCAAAAACAAAAAAAATAAAACCAGAACCTTATGTTCAACAATTAATTCTGCTGTTGGAAGTACTACTATTGCTTTTTCCCTTTTACTGGAAGTTTTTGATATGCCTTTTTTCTATTTTCCTCCTTCATGTTCTATTTTCAAACATTTCAGAATAATTCTGGAGGTTCATACCAAATTTTAAATCCCAAAAAAAGTTCTTCAAATTAAATTTTTTAAAAATTGGGAAATTTTATGTTTTTTTTAAAACAATGGTGATGTTTTTAACGGGGCCTTTTTTGGTTTCACCCCTTTTCACCACCACTGGTATTTCCGAATCAATTTTTTGGATAACATCACAACCGGCCCACACACATTCATCAAAAAAAAAATCAATATTTGGCATATCAAAATGCAAAACATTGGTATAAATTTTCAAAAATTTTGGGGAAAAAGAAAAAATTAACGAAGGTCAAAAACCATTAAGCAAGGAAGAGGAATATTGTGAAAATCGTTATCAAAAAGACTCCCCACGCCAATGAAGCTGGTCGAAAATGTAGTACAAAAACCAGTTAAAGACATACAAGGCTTAGGGAAAATCGGTTTTTCAATGAAGTGACTAAAAATCAGCTTTGGAGAAGAAATTTTCTAAAAAATAAACAAATGGAAAATTTATATAGGAAAATTTTACAACAATTGGGGCTTTTTGGGGGATATGGAAAAAATGGAAGAACATTTTGGTGAAACATACGAAAAAAATATTTGTTTATCTTACATCATGGGGTCTTTTTTGCCTGGTAAAAAAACTACCAAAATTTAAAAGTGTTTTTTTTAAAGGTTCGGGGTCTACTACTCAGGTTTAAGCCCAAATGACATACTTTGAAAGGTGAAGTAAGGAAAAATTTTAAAAACATGACACGATTTCCCCCAAAAAAGCCCTTTTACAACCGACATCCCGATGATGTTTGAAAAAATCCTTTTGATCCAGCTCAACGTGATATTTTTCAGGATTATGGAAAAAAAAGGCGCTAAGAAGAACCAGTCATCTATAGATTGAAAAAATGTCACTTATGGGGCCGCTTGCCCCTTTTGGCCCATACAAACCCCAAAAGCTAGCTATGGAAGAAGTTTCTAGAACCCCAGTTTCCAAAGTAGCTCTTCAAGACGGGGAACCCCCGGGAATGGAAAGGGCCGGTGCACAAAATCTCGCCCCTTTTTTCCCCCAATTAAATGCCGTTATAAAATATGTTGGAAAAGTGGAATGAAATTACATAAAAAGGAATTCCCAAATTTGAAGGATCTTCTTTAAATTTATCTAAAAGATCAAGAACACTCCCCTTTTTTAACCAACGAAAATACCAAAAACCGGGATTAGCTGGGAAAACCCAAAAAGAACTATTTCATGTTCAAAAAACTCAATCCCTTCAATGACCTCCCAAAACAAAAAAGAGATGTTTTTAAACGTCATACAAAACTTTACGACCCTCCGGACTTTAAAGGGCCCCAATCAACAAAGCAAAAAACTTTCTACAAAAAAATGGCTTAAAAAAAATTGGGGAAATTGGGGGAAAAATTTACCCCGATCCAAACCACCGAGGGGGCTCAATTTTTTTTGTCATCTCTACAAGCCCCCGGAGGAACTCAAAATACACGATACATTCTTTCAGGTTCCCCACGTGAAACCTTTCTTTTAAAATTTTCCCGATGCTTCGGGGTCAGCCTACGAAGCCGTAATTCCCCATGCACAGGGGGTCAAAGAAAAGATGGTACCCCCACAACCCAAAAATTTTTTTTCTATTTCTTTAAAGTGAGGTTGTCGTCATGTTATCGTTTAAGATGAGGCCGCGATACTTGGTTTCGTAGGTCCCGTTTATTGTTCCCTTGAATACTTTGGGTTTTCCCAGTTGGAAGGAAAATGTCCAATATTGGCCCGCTTTCAAAATTTTTTTGTAAACCCCAATGGCCCTTTAAATTTTCGAAGGGCCCAGGTAGATTTTTCAATTTTTTTGAATAAATAAATAAATAATGTCAATTTTGTATTGAACAACCGCCATTGAAGGATTTTCAAATGTGTAATTTTTTTCTGCATTGAAATGTGTTCCCCGGGCATTTTTTGGACAGACGAGCAAGAAAAAGCTGATCAAACAATGTCCTACAACAACAAAAAATAAGCCTAGGGAAATTCCCTGTTCAACAATTAATTCTGTGTTGGAAGTAAAAACTTTGCCTCTTTCTGGAAGTAAATTTATACCCTTTTTTTCTGCACCCCCCTTCTTTTTTCTATTCCCAAAAATTTCAGAATTTCTGGAGGTTCATACGTGATTTTTAAACCCCGAGGGTTTTTTTAAAAATTTAAAATTTTTTTAAATTGGTAATTATATGTTTTTTAAAAAAATGGTGATTTTAACGGGACTCTTCATTTGGGTTTTACCACACCACCCCGGTATTTTCAATTTAATCAATTTCCCGGGTACATCACAACCGAACCACACATTCATGCAAACAAAAACAATATTGTGGTTTCAAACAGAAATGCAAAAAATTGATGATAATTTTTCAAAATTTTTGGGGAAAAGAAACAAAAACGAAGGTCAAATTAAACAAGGAAAGGAATATTTTTGAAAATCGTTAAAAAATGACTCCCCACGCGCAATGAAGCTGGTCGATATGTAAAATACAAAAAGCCGTTAAAAACATACAAGGCTTGGAAAACCCCAAAAGGGGTTTTGCAATGGGAAAAGACTGGGCCGCTTTGGAGAAAATCAAAGATAAACAAATGGAAAAATTTTATATAGGGAATTATACAACAAATTTGACTTGGGGCATAGGGAAAAAAATGGAAAGAACATTTTGATGAAAAAAATCCGCAAACAATATTTGTTATTATCTTCCACATCATGGAGTCTTTCTGCCTGATAAAACAACTACCAAATTAAGAGTTGTTTTTAATGGTTCAGCGTCTACTACTTCAGGTTTAAGCCTAAATGACATACTCTTGAAAGGTGAAGTGAAGGAAGAAATTTTTAAATCATGACACGATTTCGCAAACACAAATATGCTTTCACAACCGACATCCAGATGATGTTCCGACAAATCCTCATTGATCCAGCTCAACGTGATATCTTCTCAGGATTATGTGAAAAATAGGCGCTAATGAAGAACCAGTCATCTATAGATTGAAAACTGTCACTTATGGGACCGCCAGTGCTCCCTTTTTAGCTATACGAACTCTCAAACAGCTAGCTATGGATGAAGCTGCTAGATTACCCTTAGTTTCCAAAGTAGCTCTTCAAGACGTGTACATGGGAATGTAGTGTCGGGTGCACAAAATCTCGACACTGCTCGCCAATTACAATGCCAGTTATAAAATATGCTGGAAACACGTGGAATGAAATTACATAAATGGAATTCCAATTCGAAGGATCTTCTTAATTCATCTACAGATCAAGAACACTCCTTTTCAACCAACGCAGAATCAGCCATAAAAACCTTAGGTATTAGCTGGAAACCAACAAGAGACTATTTCATGTTCAAAATCTCAATCCCTTCAATGACATCATATACAAAACGAGATGTTTTAAGCGTCATAGCAAGACTTTACGACCCTCTTGGACTATTAGGCCCTGTCATCAGCAAAGCAAAAATCTTTCTACAAAAATTATGGCTTAGAAAATTGAATTGGGAAGAATTCTTACCTGATGCAATCGCACCAGAGTGACTCAATTTTGTGTCATCTCTACAAGCCCTGGAGGAACTCAAAATACATCGATACATTCTTACAGATTCCTACGTGAAACTCATGCTTTTAGGTTACGCAGATGCTTCGGAGTCAGCCTACGAAGCCGTAGTGCACATGCACAGTGTCAAAGAAGATGGTACCACCACAACCAAGCTTATTTTTCTATTTCTTTAAAGTGAGGTTCGTACGTCATGTTATCGTTTAAGATGAGGCCGCGATACTTGGTTTCGTAGGTCCAGTTTATTGTTCCGTTGAATACTCGTTTCCGAGTTGGAAGGAAGATGTCCAATATTGGCCTGCATTAACATTGTTTTGTAACACAATGGCTTAACTTTTCTGAAGGGCCCAGATAGATTTTTAATGCAATATTTTGAATAAATAAATAAATAATGTCAATTTTTGTATCATGAACAACTGCCATTGAAGGATTTTCAAATGTGTAATTTTTATCTGCATTGAAATGTGTTCCCCAGTCATTTATGGACAGACGAGCAAGAAAAAGCTGATCTAAGCAATGTCCTACAACAACAAAAAAATAAGCCTAGGAACTTCATGTTCAACAATTAATTCTGCTGTTGGAAGTACTACTATTGCTTCATCTTCTACTGGAAGTATTGATATGCCTTTATTTGCTAGCTTACCTCCTTCATGTTCTATTGCAAACATTTCAGAATAATTCTGGAGGTTCATACGTGATTTAACTCCTGAGGAGTTCTTCAAATTAAATTTTTATAAATTGGTAATTATATGTTTCTTTTTAAAACAATGGTGATGTTTTTAACGGGACTCTTCATTTGGTTTCACCATTTTCACCACGCACTGGTATTTCGCGAATCAATTTTCGGATACATCACAATCCGAACCACACATTCATGCAAACAAAATCAATATTGTGGTTTCATATCAGAAATGCAAAACATTGATGATAATTTACAGAAGTTTTGGGAAATAGAAACAATTAACGAAGGTCAAAAGCCATTAAGCAAGGAAGAGGAATATTGTGAAAATCGTTATCAAATGACTCACACGCGCAATGAAGCTGGTCGATATGTAGTACAAATGCCAGTTAAAGACATACAAGGCTTAGGAAACTCAAAAGGTTTAGCAATGAAGAGACTAGATCAGCTTTGGAGAAGATTATCTAAAGATAAACAAATGGAAAATTTATATAGGGAATTATACAACAATACTTAGACTTGGGGCATATGGAAAAAGTGGAAGAACATTTTGATGAAACATCCGCAAACAATATTTGTTATTATCTTCCACATCATGGAGTCTTTCTGCCTGATAAAACAACTACCAAATTAAGAGTTGTTTTTAATGGTTCAGCGTCTACTACTTCAGGTTTAAGCCTAAATGACATACTCTTGAAAGGTGAAGTGAAGGAAGAAATTTTTAAATCATGACACGATTTCGCAAACACAAATATGCTTTCACAACCGACATCCAGATGATGTTCCGACAAATCCTCATTGATCCAGCTCAACGTGATATCTTCTCAGGATTATGTGAAAATAGGCGCTAATGAAGAACCAGTCATCTATAGATTGAAAACTGTCACTTATGGGACCGCCAGTGCTCCCTTTTTAGCTATACGAACTCTCAAACAGCTAGCTATGGATGAAGCTGCTAGATTACCCTTAGTTTCCAAAGTAGCTCTTCAAGACGTGTACATGGGAATGTAGTGTCGGGTGCACAAAATCTCGACACTGCTCGCCAATTACAATGCCAGTTATAAAATATGCTGGAAACACGTGGAATGAAATTACATAAATGGAATTCCAATTCGAAGGATCTTCTTAATTCATCTACAGATCAAGAACACTCCTTTTCAACCAACGCAGAATCAGCCATAAAACCTTAGGTATTAGCTGGAAACCAACAAGAGACTATTTCATGTTCAAAATCTCAATCCCTTCAATGACATCATATACAAAACGAGATGTTTTAAGCGTCATAGCAAGACTTTACGACCCTCTTGGACTATTAGGCCCTGTCATCAGCAAAGCAAAAATCTTTCTACAAAAATTATGGCTTAGAAAATTGAATTGGGAAGAATTCTTACCTGATGCAATCGCACCAGAGTGACTCAATTTTGTGTCATCTCTACAAGCCCTGGAGGAACTCAAAATACATCGATACATTCTTACAGATTCCTACGTGAAACTCATGCTTTTAGGTTACGCAGATGCTTCGGAGTCAGCCTACGAAGCCGTAGTGCACATGCACAGTGTCAAAGAAGATGGTACCACCACAACCAAGCTTATTTTTCTATTTCTTTAAAGTGAGGTTCGTACGTCATGTTATCGTTTAAGATGAGGCCGCGATACTTGGTTTCGTAGGTCCAGTTTATTGTTCCGTTGAATACTCGTTTCCGAGTTGGAAGGAAGATGTCCAATATTGGCCTGCATTAACATTGTTTTGTAACACAATGGCTTAACTTTTCTGAAGGGCCCAGATAGATTTTTAATGCAATATTTTGAATAAATAAATAAATAATGTCAATTTTTGTATCATGAACAACTGCCATTGAAGGATTTTCAAATGTGTAATTTTTATCTGCATTGAAATGTGTTCCCCAGTCATTTATGGACAGATCAGCAAGAAAAAGTTGATCTAAGCAATGTCCTACAACAACAAAAAAATAAGCCTAGGAACTTCATGTTCAACAATTAATTCTGCTGTTGGAAGTACTACTATTGCTTCATCTTCTACTGGAAGTATTGATATGCCTTTATTTGCTAGCTTACCTCCTTCATGTTCTATTGCAAACATTTCAGAATAATTCTGGA
>BMAV01003287.1:0-172979 GCA_019973955.1 Trichonephila inaurata madagascariensis | reverse complement strand
TTTTGGTGTCTTTTCCCCAGTTGAAATATATAAAATAATTATTTTAACTAAATAATTGTAAGATTAGGATTCAGTACGGTTTATTTTTAGGATTTGTTAGCTCTATTTTGTGTATATATCACACATTATGAGCCTTTATATCATAGCTTCCTGGCCTTGTCGCAAAACATTTCGAATCAGAATTTACCAGGAATATTACTGTTATACGGTAATTCACATCTGTGCCATCCTTAGAGACATATGTTTCAGGATTTACTGGAATATTATCAATTACATCTGGAATTTCTTCATATTCTTCGCAATCACTTTAACTCAATCTTATGTCTTCATTATAATCTAAATTAGAGCAAGACTGAGCTCACCACCATCCGATTTATTCCCAGAAAGTTTTCACAACAAATTAACTATTTCATCAGGGCTTAGACCATTTCTACGAGCCATCGTTTCTTGGTGTCTGCTCTGCACTTAAGAAAATGGAATAACATTCTTTTTTATGTAACGAAACACTTATACACAACAAATTTAGTTTAATTGATTTATTTCCGCTGTGAACTAAATAACCCTACATTTAAAATCAAATAAATGTGAGATAATACTTCAGGAAATTTATTTTACTAATGGTATCTATACTTAGTGAACTATATTTTGTTGAATGACAGCTATTTATAACAATAATTGCTTTGATGTCGAAATGACACCAGTGGACGTTCTAGGTATATTTAGTTGTAGTATTCCACCTAATTAACATAGAACCACAAACCTTTTTCTGAGTGATCACCAGGAAAAATGTGATTAAAAGTCACGAAAAGTTTTCAAATTCACTGCAAAAATGCTGAAAGGGGAACCAAGTTAACTTACTCCAGTATCCAACCGACGCCGACAGACGTCCTGGTGTTAATTAAATTTTGTTTTCTAATTTTAAATTTATTCTGCGTTATTTCTGTCATAGTTACAACTAATTATGACAGATAGCCCCAGTACGTTTTTCTAATGAAGTTGGATCTGATTTATAAAAAAATTATATTACTTGCTAACCAGTTAACTGTAGCGCTCCAGTTTGAGATCGCACAATTATGTGTGTCACGGAAATCGTGCGATGACGAGTATATTTGTCAATCACAGAGTAAGTTGCGCTGTTAAAATATTGAATAAAAAAGATAGGTTTATTTAATAAAATTGGCAATTTTTTTTACTAATACTTATTTATTTGGTTAACGTAAATATAAATTACATACATATTACTTGAAAAACAACAGAAAAATTAAATATCGGTAAAAATCAACTTTCTGAGTTTTACCTCTGCCTTTTTTAGGCTAATATATAAAAAAAAATTACAATCACACATAAATAATGAGCTTATACGCTGTTTCAACCAGTGCACACACACACGGAAACGCACGAGTTCATCTTAAACTTTTCATACTTTTTTTTTATTTATTTGTTTTACTCAGGTCTGGCCTCCAAATACGCTAAACTTCTTGCAATTCGGGAATATGTTTTGTTTTATCAAAAATTAGGATTTAAATTCCCAGGGGTCACTACTTATCACGCATGACGAATATACTCGTCAATATACGAAAATCTGCCACTTCTCCTTGACGAGTATACTTGTCGATCACAGTTAACTGTTTAATATTGTTATATGGAGGGATTTAATATGAATACACAGAAACATTTATAGTGAATTGTATTAAAAATTCAAGACCTGATAATTATGTTTAAAATGAGCAAACAATAATTATTATTTTGAAAGTTTAAAGAATATTGTTAAGATGTATTTTTTATTATAGAGTGCAATTTATGTATTCACAATATGAAAATATTATATTTGGATTGGTATTGATTATCGCCATGTATTTCTGTCTTCAATAATGATCTTATAACTATTATAACCAAATACTTATAGTCGAATTTTGTATTTGATCCTTTATTCTCATCTATAAACAGCTAATAAACAGAAAAAATTAAATTGTAACTTCAACAGGTTTGAATGGATTGATTTTTTTTCATTAAAGTCGCACTCCATAGCAACAAGAGGGGTATTACTGATGGATTTAAAATTTTCAACCACGATTAATTGACAAAAATGAATTATACCTTTGAGCTGGCGCTTCACTCTTTGAACTCCTACACTATCAGAACCAAATAAAGTGAAACTGGGATTCAAGTCTTCTTGCAGAACGATAGCTAGAAAGAAGGCACTGGCTAAATGTCGATCTAATCATCCAATTTTGAATCGAAATTGTGAATTTTGTCATTAATTGTACATCTCTTTCTCTCTCCTCTATTAACTACCTCTCAATCTTAATCTATATGGTTGAGTGCAATGTGTGTGTGTGTGGATTGTGAGTGAACTGGTGTTTTATGTTTTAAAACTGCAATTTTCAGCATATTATTAATTTTATTATTCAACCAATTATTAGTTACAATTATGTTTAAGGAAGTACTTTTTTGTTAAAATAATGGGAAAGAAATTATGAGCGTTACTCGTATTACAGGCTCTAACTTTGTATCCCGAGTTTTCGGAAAAGAAACTTTCAAATACCCCCAATGTGGTGTTGATAATAATTTTGGTTTCAGAAGCAGTGAGATTGAAACGATTTGATCTTGCATAATGTTTACAGTTTTCTTGACATCAATTGCTTCATGTGTGCACTGAATTAGAAGTCAAGAGGATCAAGTCTTGGAGAATGTAGTAATAAGTATGCTTATCGAATAAATTTGTTCTGAAAAACTTTTGTAGGGTATTAATACTCAGTTTCATTTGCTAACAATAAATGTTCCAACCTTCTAAGCACTTACCTACTTGCGATGCTAAATTTTATTTTACTTTGAATATATTGAGACCTGAAGTTATATATCTTTTAATCTATATATTCTTGTGCCATTTTTCTACTAAACTCCGGAAGACATATTAACTTTAGAATAAATTTACAATTAATAAAAATTGAGGCATGAATTTTGTAAAATTCTCTGTTTTAATAAAAAGGTTAAATTTTTAAAGTAGGCCCTTAAAATACAGGTTTAATTTAAGGGGGTTTAAGTTTTTTAAAATTTAGGAAAATTTTTTTTTTTAAAAAAAATTGGCCCAAATTTTAAAAACCCCAAAAAAAAAAATTGAAAAAAAAAATTTTTCCCAAAAAATTTTTAAAAAAAGGGGTTTAAAGGGAAAAATTTTTAAAAAAAAGGGGGAAAAAAAAAAATTTTAAAAATTTTTTTTTTTTTTTTTTTTTTTTTGGGGGTTGGTTTTTTTTTTTTTTTTTAAAGGGAATTTTTTTTTTAATTTTTTTTTTTTAAAAATTTAAAATTAAAAATTTTTTTTAAAAAATTTAAAAAAAAGGGGGTTTTTTTTTGGTTTTTTTGGGGTTTTAAATTTAAAAAAAAAAATTTTTTTTTGGGGGCCCAAAAAAACCCCAAAAAAGGGGGTTTTTTTTTTTTTAAAAAAGCTTTGGGAAAAAAATTTAATTTTTTTTTTGTTTTTTAAATTTTTATTTTTTTTTCCCTTTTTTTTTTGGGTTTTTTTGGGGGGTGAAGTTTTTGCTTCCTTTTGGTTTTTTTTTTTTTAAAAAAAAGTTTTTTTTTTTTTAAACCCCCTTTTTTTGGGGTTTTTTTTCCCCCCCCCCCTTTTTTCCCCAAAGGAAAAAAAAAATTTTTTTGAAAAAAACCCCCAAAAAAAAATTTTTGGGAAATTTTTTCCCCAATTTTTTAAAAAAAATTAAAAAATTTAAAAACCCCCCAAAAAAAAAAAAAAAAATTTTAAAAAAATTAAAAAAAAAATTTTTTAAATTAATTTTTTTTTTTTAAAAAGGGGGGTTTTAAAAAAAAAAAAATTTAAAAAAAAAAAAAATTTTTTTTAAAAAAAAAAATTTGGGATTTTGAAGGAAAAAAAAATTTTTAAAAAAAAATTTTTTTTGGGGGGAAAAAAAAAAAATTATTTTTTTTTTTTTAAAAAATTTTCCCCCAAAAAAAATTTTTTTTTCCCCCCCCTTTTTTTTTCCCAAAAAAGGGGGAAATTTTAAAAAAAAATTTTTTTAAAAAAAAAGGGGAAAAAATTTTTAATTTCTTAAAAATTTTTTTTTTTTTTTGGGGGAAAAAAAAAATTTTCCGGTTTAAAAATTTTTTAAAAAAAAATTTTGGGTTTTTTTTTCCCCAAAAATTTTTTTTTGGGGGGTTTTGGGGGGGGGGGGGTTTTTTTTAAGGTTTAAAAAAAAAAAAACCGTTTTTTTAAATTTTAATTTTCCAAAAAAAAGGGGGAAATTTTTCCCCCTTTTAAAGGGTTTAATTTTTAAAAAAAAAAAAAAAAAAATTTTTAAAAAAATTTAAATTTAAAAAAGGGGGGCCCCCCAAAAATTTTTAAAAAGGGGGGGTTTTTTTTTAAAAAAAAAACCCAAAAAACCCCTAAAAAAATTTTAAAAAAATTTTTTTTTTAAAAAATTTTTTTTTAAAAAATTTTTTTAAAAAAAAAAATTTTTTTTTTTTTTTAAAAAAAAATTTTTTTCCCAAAAATTTTTGGGGGTTTTTTTTAAAAAAAAATTTTTTTTTTTTTAAAAAAAACCCTTTTTTTTTTTTAAAAAATTTAACGCCCCCCCAAAATTTTAAAAAGGGGGGTTTTTTTTGCAAAAAATTTTGGGAAAAAAAAATTTTTTCCAAAAAATTTTAATTTTTTTTTCCCGGGTTTTTCCCTTTTTTGTTTTTTTTTACAAATTTTTTTTTAAAAAAGGTTTTTTTTTTAAATTTTTTTTTAAAAGTTTTTTTTCCCTTTTTTTTTTTTTTCAAAAAAAATTTTTTTAAAATTTTTTTCCAATTTTCCCCTTTTCTTTTCCCCCCCAAAAACCCTTTTTTTTTTTTTACTTTTCCTTTTTTTTAAAAAACAAAATAATAAAACCCTTTTAAAAAAAAAAAAAAAGGGGGGTTTTTAAAAAATTTTTTTAAAAAAAAAAAAGGGGGGGGGGAAAATCAAAAAAAAAAAAATTTTTAAAAAAAAAAAGGTTTTTTTTTAAAAAAAGGGGTTTTTTTTTAAAAAAAAATTTTAAAAAAAAATTTTTTCCCAAAAAAAAAAAAAAATTTTTTTTTTTTGGGGGGGGGGGTTTTTTTCCCCGCAAACGCTACCGGGTTAAAAAAAATTTTCCCTTTTTTTTTTTTAAAAAAAGGGGGGTTCTTTCGAATTAGAAATTCACATTTGATATTTATTTAGTTACGTAAAAAACACTCACTACACCATCATAAAATACACAGGACAACACACGCAAAAGCAGGGCATTAACGTGACGCTCAAGAAGTAATCTATTTTTCCCCTCTGCAGATCTCAACCTTCTATAGGTTTTTTCACCGGGAAACCCACCCCAGAAAACATATGATTTCCTATTTAAAGGGCTTTCCAATTGGTTTCCGGGAAAATACGAGGGAAGAAAGACTGTACCATCCTGTTTTAAAAAGTTAATTTTTTTAGTTTTCGGATTAAAGTAGGGGGTTTGGGTTTCCCCTTAGGTAGGGCAAAAACAAAATTTACCAGCATGCTAAGTATTGGAGGGCTCAATATCATTTTGGATTGAAATTCTTGGAATATATACATATTCCAATAATGAAAAGTGTAATTTCAGATATTTTGAACAGTGTCCATTGTACTTTATTCATAAATACATTGTTTTTTACGAAAATTTATAATTGGGAAAATTATTCGGAACACTTTCTCACAAAATAACTAGCTTATAATTTTTTTCGAAAGGAAACGGAATATTTGATAGCTGAAGAAAATTACTTAAAAACTAATTTATAGTGTTGGTTTTTAAAGTAGTTTTTGGATCTTAAGTTTTATAAAAGGATTAAAATTGAATTGAAATGCATTGAGACATAACGATAAATGGAAAGTTGAATTAAAATAGCAATTTTTGATAAGTAAAAGAGCAATTACACGAACAATGGAAAAGTTTGCAAGAGTTAATTCTGATATTCTTTATTATGTATACATACAATGCAAAATATGCTGAATGACCTTTTTTTAACTTTTAAAAAATGTTTTATTTATTAATTCAAACTATGAGAAATGTGAACGAACATTTAAAAATAAATACGATTATATTATAAATTAGAAATTCAGTAAATCACATTCATTTTTGTAATAAAAATGCCATATTTCTAACAAAGACGATGTTTCATTTAAAATTGATCATATTATTTATTTTAATTCCTTGCTCTTTTTTTTTTATAGCAAAATTTTTGTGTTCACTAGCAACTTATTTCTTTCAATGTGTATAATCTTAAAGATAAATAGTCATTTTAAGAAAACTTATACTTTATTTAATTGAATTTAAGTTTAAAATATATTTCATGCGTATTATTTGCATATTGTCTTTTTATAAGAAATAAATGAGTCTGAGTTTATCAATAATGTTCATTGATGCAAATTAATTAGATGAATCTAAACTTGCTTTTTACATATTTTTTTAAAAGATGTAATGGGAAAATTTTTTCTTTTTAAAAATATATAACCCTTAATTCCCACTATAAAATATTTTATTATTGAAATTTCCATGAATTTAAGGAATAAAAAATTCTCAAAAAATAAGTAAAAAAAAAAAAAAAAAAAAAACAATTGCAAAAAAATTAAAAGAAAGGAAATGAAAGTAGGTTTTAAATCCCCCATTTATTTTCCGGAAAAAAACACCAAAAAAACTTTTTTAACCCAAAAAATTTCGATATTTTGATTGATCGTCGGTTTTTAAAAAACCAAAAATGCGTACTGATGGGGGGAAGTGATACCGTTTCTGCTGAATTTGGGAAACAAATTACTTTTTTATATTCCCCATTTTTTTTTCCAAAAAATTTTGGGATCCCCACTTTTTTACTCTGCTTTTGGGGATTGTCTGAATACATTTTGCGGGGGGAAATTTCACTCAATGAAGATCAGATTTAATCTTTGTCTGTTTATTCAGTCTAAATAATTTCTGTCAAAATTAATTAGCTATTTTTTTTAAAAAAAAAAAATTTTGATAAATTTTTTGCAAATTTTTCCCCATTTTCCATAACATTTATTAAAATGGGGGACAAAAATTTTAAAAACATCTTTATAACATTTAAAAAAAAATTTAAAAAAAACATTTGGAAAAAAATATAAAAAAAAAAAGGGAGGTACATCTATATAAAACTTTAAAAGTCTATACAGTTAACAAATTTTCTTAAAACATTATTTCTTCAATTTCAATTGACCCAAAAAAAAAAGAAACAAGGGGGGCCAAAAAGGGAAAAACCTAAGCGTTTCAACTCATTTTCAAAAATTTTTTCTTTTTCCAAAAAAAAAGGGTTTCAATGCAACCCAAAACATGTTCCGCGGTTTCAGCATCCAGACCATTACCAATTAAATTAAACCTAGATAACTATCTCTTGAAACCCAGTGGATCAGTGGTTAGTGCAACAAACTTCCACACCACAGGTCCGAGGTTCAAACCTGGGGTGGGGCAAGGTTGACTCAGCCTTTCATCCCCCCAAAAAGGGTCGAAAAATGAGTACCCCGCTTGGGGGGAACTTAACCTGGGGTTTTCCCCGGGGAGACTGACCACCTGACCCGGGAAAATCTGCTCATGCACCTCAGGGCCCTTTTTGGGGGTATACTGAGTTGGGAAAATAGGCGCGGCCCTGGGGGCTTAAACCCCAAACTGAGTTAAGTTAAATATCTCTTAAACCAAATCCTGTTTTGAATCCCGGGGTAACTTAAAAAGTAAAAAATTTCATTTTTGCCGTTTTTTAAATGGTTTTGGAAAAAACTATTTAGTCCACAAAACTTTCCGGTGAGGGCAAAAATGTAGGGCACAGGGGAAAAAGTTCCCTTTTCCCCAAACTAAATCTTCCAGTGGGACAAAAGGGGGAAAACCGAAAGGTTCATATCTTGTCAAGTTGCCTCTTTGCCTAACTGGTTCTCGCTCCATCATTGCGAAAATTTCCACTATGGCCCTAAGCATAAGAAATTGGATGTCACAAACTTCAAGTTGGTACAAAATAGACTGAACCTTCGCAATAAGTTTCTCTATAATTACATAGGTATGTGGAATGGTTTGGTTAAAAACCGATTATAATATCAATAACTATTTACCTTACTATTTCTAAACAGTATAATTTCAGTAATGGCATCCAAATGAGGTACATGTGCGACATAGCCATCCTGTGATGACTATGTCGTTCCGGTTCCGCGTAAGCTAGAGGTGTGGGATTATCAAAATGATGAGACATAGTAGTTCTTAATACAACTTTTATTAAGAATAACTTATATTACTTAATTCTAATTTGACAACTTTATTTAAAAGTGAGAGTTAACACAATTAAACCTTGTATTTAAGTCAGATCAACGCAACTAGATCCTTTAATCTTAATTATGATAAATAATCCGATTCAACTAATACCTATATCAAATATTACCTTTTGCAGATCTCCTTCCTTCACCTAAAGAGATATCTATAAATTCACTTTATATACGACGATTCCAACTTCTTTATATAGGACTTCTATTCCTTCCAAAACTATCGGACTGCTAACTCTTGATCTGCAAGATTCCACACTAGTAACTATCTCTAAACTTGCCGCGATATATCTTATCATCAAAGCTTCTATCCTTTTACAAGTATATCTCATTTTACATATTTGATCCGTTTCTCTTCTTGGTATTGGGTTGGAAAGGTTTTGCCATTAATCGTGGCCGTCAAAGAACATAGGAGTTATGTTAGCAGAAGGACGCGAGAACGTCACAACCCCTCAAGAAGAAAAACGTGATTATAAGGGTTCTCAATGCCCTTAATAAATTACGTGTCTAAATCTCTATTTCTAAATTTCTTCGCTTTCTGAGTTTTATTTAAATTTTAATCTTAAATCCTCATTTTAACTTTTATAATTTCCAATATTTATCTTGACTTTAATTTTCATTACTCATCTTAGAATTAAATTTAATAAATTTAATTTAAACTCGTGACAATAAATTTTACTCCAATAACTAGGCCAACATTAATAATTACTGTTTAATTTATGCCCACTCTCACTTTTAACATCCAATTACTTAAAATAACTATACACTTAAATTTTCTAAAAAAAATATTCTGGGTGCGCAGACCCAATCTTTGCATCTAACACTGCATATGGAGCTGGAACTTCCGCTCCCTTTCTTGTTGAAGTTATAATTTTCATAATTTTCAGGATTTTCAGGGTCAGTCTCCCTGAAATGAAAACTTTTTGAGTCTCTATTTCATAATATCAATCAATTTCCAATTATCATTATATATTATTTGTATATCACAATAAATTTTCATCTCCATCCCACATCTGGTTCCAAAAACTTCCAATGAGCCGCGCAGCGCCGTTATTATTGTTAGTGCCCTGACTACGCCGCATTTCCCTGAACCAGATGCCTCATATTACGTAACAATACAACAACATATATATATATACACATATTATACAATTACAAACATTTTTCAATAAACTATTATAACAAATAACCAAAGGAATTTTCGCATCTCACGAAGTCATACATCGAAGCAAACAAATGTGTGATTACAAATGTTTTCTCCAGAAAAAAATTTTAACAAGTCAAAAGTTCCAAAATTAAATAAACACTCATTTGTAGTGTTTGACTTGGCTTATAACTTTTAAGCACCGCCCGAGACTTCCTTCTTTGCAATAATTCTTCCGACCACTTGTTGGAAGATCATAAAAAATGAAACAATACAACCTGATTTTTATATGTGTTCTCCGACCATCACTTCCAACGATGAGGTGCTACCACTCTTCTTTCCTCTCAGTTGTGCTGGAATTTCTTGTTTTTACGCTTGTTGGCAGAACTTGTAATCTCCTTGTCGTCCCTTCCTTGACCATGTTGTCTCCTTGGCTGGTCGGGGTTCTTCTGTTCTCCGTCACGTGGCCTTAGTTCTTTTTCATATGGAACTTCAGTGATTCTCTTCTGCTTTTCTTTCTATCTCTAGAAATAGTACTGGATGACAAAGTTCTTTTATTAGTATTATTGGTTCCCTTTCTCTGCCACTTTCTTTGTGGTCCACTTGCCCCTGACACACCTGATCTTTTAATACCCTAGTATTCCCGCTATCCTTTTTGCTTTTATTTTCATTCCCAAAATGAACTAGGGAAGCGATCTGACCAGTGATTTGTTTTTATGGAGTCCTCTGTATTTTGCATATTGATTTGATTGGTTACCAAATCCCTTTTGCCTCTAACACGTTTCACCGCAGGGTTGCGCAACCATATTGTGACTCATTTAATCTTTGATGTACTTTTTTCAAGTACGAGTTTCCTGACTGATCTTATACTATTTGGGATACACAAACCACAATTCGACCTCGTCATTTCCTATGACGATATATTCTTATTTGATCTACGTTAACTGTTAATCTTTTCCTGATTTCCATATTACAATATTATTATAATTCTTAACTTCTAAGACTCTATAAAGGTCCTCAAATTTTTTTGTTTAAGTTGCTTTATACTTTGTTAGCTGCTGAACTTACAGGGTGTGTTTCCTAATAAGACCCAATCATTTACCTTTATTTTATGTCTTTTTCTACGTCTATTATAATATTTTTCCCACCTTTCCTGTTTAATTTTCGTACTTAGTCTAGCTTCAGCAAAGCTTTTTCTCTATATTATTTTGAATTTTTGAACTTTCCGATATCATAACTAGTTTTGAAATGGTGTAATCAATTTTCGACCTAAAAAATAATTCAGCAAGGTGTTTTTTCCGTTGTTTCATTCACCGCCGTACACGAATAGCGTAAGCAAACTCACGTAAATTGATTCAAGTATCGTGTTGATCATTAACATAATTTGCAATCATTTGCACTATATCTCGATTAACTCTTTCAGTCCGGTTGCTTGGTAGTCATTATGCAGCAGTCTTCACATGCCTTATGCCTAATCTTTCCTTAAGTGCTCAAAATCTCGGATATAAATTGGGGACCATTATCGCTTGTGTATTTTATTCAGACTCCCATAACGCGATATAAAAGTTATCAAAAAAATAATATCCGCTATTATACGAGATGTAGAGGCCTTTTAAGAGGTATAATTTCAATACATTTGCTGAAATGATCGGTTATTACTAAAATATAGCGGTTACGTCTTATTCTCGATATAGGATACGGGCCTATAATAAATCTAACGTCACTATCTCATTCGGATAATTCGATATGAGGTGGATTTAATCGACCAGCTGGTACCGCGTTTTATAGTTATTAACTTGGCACATATGGCATGTAGAACATATTGATCAATGAATTTTCTCATGTACGAGAGGAAATAACAAACGTCGAATTTTTATGATACGTTTTAAATCTGCCTAAGTGTCCAGCAATTGGCTTGTCATGTGAAATTCTCTCATTATTTCATTCCTTAAAAGATTTTTGGAATGTATACACGCATTTCACCTAATGACGTTGCGTGTTTCGCATAAAATAACAATCCTTCAATTAAACGGAAATCGTGGGACCAATTCTCACATATCGTTGCATTAACCGAGTTATCTTCCGGGTTTTCTAAAAATATCTATAGATATGATGACCTAATTCTGGAGTCATTTTTCTGTTCTGTTATTAATTGTTCCCATGAAAGTAAGTACCAAATCCTTGATTATAACAATTAACTTTATCTCAATTATACTCTTCATATGTTTTCGTAAAACTTTAGCCACCATATTTAACTTCATTTTGACCCATTAACGTGTAAAATTCCTTTATCCACCTTATTATCTTCAACCAATTGAATTTTGAATTTTCAACGATTTCTGATCAAAATCTAATACGATCTTTGACCCTTTTGTAATCGATACCTAGAATACATGGGTATTCTAAATCTTTCAGCACATGAAATGACCAATTTCTTTTCGAATTGTCTGATCGAATATTCAATTCTACAATCCCATGTTTTGGCATTTCGCACCCTGTGCTGTTATTACCTGGGCTCGCGATTTTTAATTTGCTTATAGAAAAATATTTTCTATATACTTCTTCGATATAAATGATTTATCTGCTCCGGTGTCCCATGGCGCTTTCAAAATGTGTTATTTAATAAAAATAGGAACGTGGGGAAGTTCTGGGTGATATACATGTATCGGAGAAAGTCTAATTGTCTCTCTTGTCGACTTCACCCCTTGAGGTTGATCTTTAACCTTTAAAGAGTATTTAATCGTGTCCTTTTGCATCCTATCTCCTCTACTGAAATTTTCCTCGAACCTATTCTACGGTCCCTCTATTAAAATTATCATTTCGCTCATTTCGGAAATGAGGTAACCCCTGTTGTTTAATCTCTGATCATTGTTCTGAAACCTATTCACTCTCGAACCCTCTATTATTTTTGACATTTATTCTCGTAAAATCATTTTCTACTGTTATTTGGTCTACTTCCTATTTCAGAATTCTCAGTTTCTACCGTGGCTTCAAAATTAGGCATCCTATGCGCATTTGACCTCGTCTTTTCAATATTATCGTTCTGATAACCCCTTTTTTAATTTTTCAAGAATATCTCTCTTCGAATTTAGCTAAGACTTCCAAAAGTTGTATCGTGTTTGTGGATTTCTCACTTCCACATAATCTTGAATCTGTGGTTCGAGTCGAACTAAAATATGATCCACTAACTCTGCTGGGACATTCCCTAATTAAACTTCTCTCTATTTTTAATAATTGATACACAAAAATCAGATGGTTCCTGATTTCTCCCCTGCTAAAGACGCGTAGAATTGCGTTTTGCAATTCTTTCTTATTACACGACTGCGGGAGAAAAGCCTTTGCTAATTCAGCCTTGAGCTGCGCAAAATCCGTGGCTGTATTTTGCACTAACAACGATCAAATATCGAATACCAATCTTACAGGCCTTCCCTGAGAGATGACTTTTTGGGTAAGCGCGACAGATTGCCAGGATTTCAGTAACTGTATGTTATTCTCAATAGACTCGATAAACTCTGCAATGTTCTCTGACCCTGAAAGTACATTTCAGGTAGAACAGTACTTCCACCTACATTATCTAACAGAATTATACACGTTCGGGCGTGCGACATAGCCATCCTGTGTGATGACTATGTCGTTCCGGTTCCGCGTAAGCTAGAGGTGTGGGATTATCAAATGATGAGACATAGTAGTTCTTAATACAACTTTTATCAAGAATAACTTATATTACTTAATTCCTAGTTGACAACTTTTATTTAAAGTGAGGATTAACACCCAATTAAACCTTGTATTTAAGTCAGATCACGCTAAGATCCTTTGAGTATGATAAATAATCCGATTCAACTAACTACCTATATCAAATATTACCCCTTTTTGCAGATCTCCTTCCTTCACACCTAAAGAGATATCTATAGAAATTCACTTTTATATACGACGATTCCAACTTCTTTATATGGGACTTCTATTCCTTCCAAAACTATCGGACTGCTAACTCTTGATCTGCAAGATTCCCACCACTAATATCTCTAAACTTGCCGTGCTATATCTTACATCATCAAAGCTTCTATCCTTTTAAAGTATATCTCATTTACATATTTGATCCGTTTCTCTTCTTCTTGGTATTGGGTTGGGAAAAGGTTTTGCCATTAATCGTGGCCGTCAAAGAACATAGGAGTTATGTTAGCAGAAGGACGCGAGAGACGTCACACATGCGCTCTGATTATATTCTGATGAAAAGTTACTCTTACCTTTCATATTCTCATATAATGCACTGTAATTCTTCGATCTCTCTTCTACCTTTTTACCTTTTCCATTCACTGCCCTTTTTAAATCAAGTAGTAATGAACTAAATTGATTTTACAATTTTTTTTACTTGTAACTAACTCATGTATACGGATTACGTAAAATAGTTTCTGGGTTCTAAAGACCACAAAAATAATTAACACTCTAGTTTTTTTTAAGGAAAATTTAAAAATTTATGAAGGGATTTTAAAATACTACTCCTCACACAACATTGACGTACACAGACAAAATTTAATTTACAAGTTCGTCAAACTATGCATAACAAAAATTGGTATGTTTTTTTTTTTTATTCAATATTAAATGTTAAAAAAATCTATCGTTGAAATTGTAGTGCACGATAAAACGGAAGACGGGAAAAATCTTAGATTTGACTGATTTGACTGTTCGGGAAGAGAGATCTGCGGTTATGATATGTTGCATTGTGTACGTTTTACTACTTATTACTCAGTAATTTACCGATAATAGTCTTTTTTTGGTTATTTATATTGTAGAAAAGTAGTTTTATTCAGAGTTTGAAAAATCACCTAACCAAAATAGTCTTTTCCGTTTTTTTTTTTTTTTTTGAAAATTCAACCTTTTTGTGGAAATATTAAATTTTGAAATTATTTTTTTAAAACTATTTTTTCTCTAACTCCATATCATAAAACACATATGCTTATTTACATATGCTTGTAATTACATTTTTCCTTATAAGTATAGGTTCCAATCAGTGAAACACAAATGAATTTTTCAAGGGTCCAAGATCGAAAGTCTACCGTTCTCATATCATACCACAATATGCAGCCAAAAATATTTTTTTATTGTGTTGATTGACGGCAACAAAAAAAAACAGCCAGAAATAAATTATTGAATAAGTAATTAATATTAATTAATGAAATAAATTATTGAATAAGTAATTAATATTAATTAATGAAATAAATTATTAATAACAAATAATACTTAATTAAATTTTATATACTATACACATAGGATTATAATTAATCGAAAAGAAATTCAAGGGCTATGGGGGTATCCAGACTTGGGACCCCTCCTCCCACTTTTATGAGCCACTGGTTCCAATTAATAATAACTCTTTTTCCGTGTAGCCGCAATCAATCCAATGAAACATCCTACAACACAGATTTCTTAAAAACTAATTAAATCCAGAAGAACGCTTTCTAAATAAACTTTACTGCATTGACTTAAAATAAAGCAGATTAGAATTCATTAATAGTTATCAATAATTTCAATTAAAGTAATGCATCAACTGACGTTAACCCGACCGAAGCGGACCCGAAGTTATCTGATTTTAAACTCTCGTCAATTCGTCTTTTGTTGGAGGGGGAAACAATTCAAAATTGGTGAAATTGGTAATGTGAGTGAAAAAGTTGTCTATATTACCAGACAAGTAAATTAAAAAGTGTATGGTGATGGAAGGACTTTCAAGAACTACTGGATTCTCACAATCAGGAGCTGACAACGGATGAGCTCATAGCAATGCATAAGCAAGTGCAAGACATTAAAGAACTTGAGTCTTTAGATTCAGTTAAATTTTACAGAAGGTTTTTTTGTTTAGTTAAAAAAAGTTTATATATACAAATTTTAGAAAATATAGATTTCAACGAAGAGGTTATATTTCTTCAACAAAACAAGAAATAAAAAAAAAGTTATTAGCATACCACGGAAGTGTTTCTCAAACTGCGGGGTGCACCCCTAGAGGTGTGTGATAACCCTACAAGGGGAGGAGTATATCGAAAAGTATAAAACTGAAGATAAATTTAAAAAAAATATTAATGTACTGAAAGGAATACATTCTGACATAATAAAAAAATAAAATACACATTTACACTGATATAATAATCTTATAAATATATCAGAACTGCACAATGTGTTTCATAATTAATTTAACAGTACTAAGTTGATAACAAGTTTAATAATTACCAGTGACCTATGAGCATGCATAAAATTATATACAAAATTTATTACTTATCTTGATAAATTTTACGGTTTATAATTAAATTTGTATTGCAGCTTTATGTCAAAGTATATTATTATTCAATCCAATACATTATTATTGTATAGAAGGGGGTGGGTGGCGCGATGAAAATTATGATTGAAAATTGTTCGCAAGTATTATAGAAAGTTTTAGAACAAGGACATTTTGCGGGAAAAAATCTTGGAATGGCGAACTACTTTGCTGGATTTAATGAAATCTTCTCCATCAAAATAACTTCAGATTGAAATTTTGTGCGTGTATTTGTGTTACCTAAGATTTTATTCAACATTTTTTTTTCCTCTAAATTATTATTTTCTTTCATTTCCGTCCCCAAATAAAAATAATTATATGTATTATTTATAAGTGCAATATAATACCCCGAATTATGCGAATTCGACTTACGCGGTTATGACTCCGTTCCACATATCGTGAAAGTTCGGGATATTATTGTAATACTCAATTATTTAATAATGTTTGTTTAAAAGGTATCGACTATACGTTCGCAACCGGATTCAAAGAAGAGCATAAATGGATAATTTTCATGATATTTAGCAGTGTCACTTAGATTGAAGTACATATATAAAAAATTGTTTTAAGGACATTTTGACAAAAATATTATTTAAATACAATATTTCGGCAAAAAAATTAACTTAGGTAAACTTTTTTCAAAATGTTCTCCGTTTTGTGAAAAATGCTTCGATTATAATAATATTTTGCCTGTATATCTCAGACCTCTGTACAGAGGCTCAACTATGATTTTGGAAAAATTCACATTATTTTCAGAGTTACAACACATTAAAATAATTATCGACGTTTTTCTTAAAATTTCTCTCCCCTCTGTTGTCGTAAAACATGGATAAACCCACTTCTTGGATTATATTTTTTCAAAATTCTAGTTGAGCCTCTGTACAGAGTTCTGAAGACTATATACATATAACCACAGGCAAAATATATTTTATAATAAAGAAGCATTTTCCTAAGAAATATTTTGAAAATGAACTTCGTCTATGTTCATTTTTTTGTCAAAATATTGTACTTAAACAATTTTTTATTATATCTACTATTCTTACAAAACAATTTTATGGCATTATAATCTAAAAAAAAAAAGAGTGACACTAAAATATCGCATTTATACACTTTTTGCAAGGCATGGTTCGAACGTAGTCGGATACGCGTTAAAATAAGTCACAAAAAAGAATTATAGGCAAAAAGATCTGAAATTTCATTAAAAGCACCGCATAACACATTTAAGAGAGAAAAGAATTATTATTCCAACTCAGCTCAATTCACGAAAAACACATCATCGAAACATTATATTGTAAAAAGCAAAAAATCTTAATTAGACATTAATTTTTTTTAAATAAAAATTAAGATTAAAAATCTTAATGCCTAAATTTTAGTAATATTTTTTAAAAGCAACAATATTTAAAAAACATGTGTCAAAATTCTCCTAATCCTTATCACCCTTTCATCTCTACATAAAACAGCGAATAAAATAGAAGAATATTTCTATTTTTATGCCTAAAAACGTCAATTGTACTCTACTCAAAAGAAGTACTTTTTGAATAATATACTAGAGACACTTTCCTTTAGCATGATACTTCCAAAAACTAATTTACAGATGTTAGCTTCCGAAATAAATTAAGACTTATGAATTCAACGTTAAAAACTTTTTCTCTCTCTCTATAAAATAAAAGCTAAAAAAAATAATAATGCAAACTGTAGCCCTCTCCGTTAATTTCAAAGAGTGTTGCCACTTGTCTCAGTAATAATGATATATCGTTCTAACTTTTTCTTTAAAAGCAAAATAATCGGTCAAATGAAGAAAAATACATTTACAAGAATATAATTTTGAAACTCTTTATCGTTATTTTATTATCATCATCGTCTTTCGATGATACAGTTCTGTTCTAAAGAAACGAAAGTGTTAAGCGAAGTAATTATTTTTTCATTAAGTCAGTTGAAAGTTTTTGCCAGGGGGAGAAAAGGGTGCACGAAAATCGTCAACCAACTCAATCAGGTGGCAACGGAAGAGGGAGGAAATGCGATGAAAGTTTTAAAAGGAGTCTAGTTCTTAAGCAACCAAGAGGTGTCTTTGGAGTATTTTGTTCGCACTTAGAGTTGAGAAGATGTTAGTAGTTGAGAGAGTACTCTATTTTTCATTTTTGTTTTCCTCTACTTTTTCTTTTATCTGTCGATGTTGCTTTTTAAAAAGTAATATATTTTTTCCTGTTTAACAGAATAGAGAGCTTTGCATTTTTCTTATTGTTTTGGTTATTGTAGAAAATGGCGCTAGTGGTGACTTCCTTTTTGATATCCCTAAAGACAAATGTAAAGTGACAAAGACAAGAGACTTTGATTTTTTCAAACAATTTTTTTTGAGACATCACGGATAATTGAATAATTTTAAGTGTTTGGGGAGTGATTAAAGCATTTTAGGCTTACACACTTTTTTTTTTTATCAGCATCTCCTTTTTAAATATTCAGTAGTTTTAAGTGTGAAAAATGAAAAAAAAAAATTATAGATCAATATTTTTTTATAAAAATAAGAGAAAAAAAAAAGAAAAACAAAGTTGTGGAACATTTTTTTTAAAAAAAAAGATTTTTTTCCTTTATTTAAAGATAAATATGCTTCCTGAAGAAAAAATAAAAACATTAATGAAAATTTATTAAAAATTCTGCTTGCAAGTAAATCTCTCTGAAAAAGAATGAAAAAGATATCTAAAAATTTAAATAATCCGTGGGCACTTTATCTACAGCAAAATATGTGTTAATTATTTATTAGATGTTTCTATTTTCACTTCAAATACAAGGCTCTTATCTTAATTCTTAAGCGATTAATGAATGTAAGGAATAAGAAACCTTTTTTTTTGACATTAGCAATAATTTATAGAATTGTGCTTTTGATCGAGACAATTTTCTTAAAAACATAAAAGAAAAGAAAAATATTCTTAAAGTCTACAAAAACTACCAAATGAATAAAACTTAATAAAAAAAATGCTGCTTATAGAGTTTCTGTATTATGTGAAACTATTTTATCCGAACACATTCGGGGTATTTTTGAAAAACACCACACTAACTCTTAGGAATCAATATAAATAAATAGTAGTATTCAACTTACAATGTTTTAAATATGATCTAAATTTACCAAAAATCACAATTACAAGGGAAATGTTAGCAATATTTTTTAAGAACTTCAGAACAATTAGACAAAAAGTAATATTCTTATATCAGTAAAAGTATTACTAAAACAATTTACATAAATTTATCCAGAAAATGTACTAAAATTTTAATGGTTTATTAAAATTTTAAAATTTTAGAGCTGATGGAGTAAATATTAAAAGAAATATGACATTCTTTATGAGACCATTATTTATAAATAGCAGGCCATAACTCAAAATATATTCATACAATAAGAAATACTTTAGTACATTTTCTAGAAAACAACATAAATATCAAATTCCAAGAGTTTCACAGAAATACATTTATAATATTTTAAGTTATTAGACTCATCACGATGGATTTCGAACATTTTAAATGTTCACTTCTGGTAGATTAAGGACCCACTTTCAGTTTTTCTAATTTTATAAAATGAATCATAACTTAGTAACGAAGAAACTAAACAAAGGCTGTTTTGTAAAGCCAAAAGATAGCTCTATCAATAAAATAGAAAATGAAAAATATGTGTTTTGACGAAATTTGGTCATTTCAACGTGTTCGGATACCTTAACTAAAAAGGGGAATCTTTACTATTTTGCTTTGAATCGAGCATCTAAGAAAAGGATAATATTTCTGCCATAGATGCTTCAATGAATCAAAAATAACAGAAATAAACATTTAAGAGTATTCATTCATCTCTTATTATTGCTGTTAGTGTAAGAAGAACAACCAGTGCATTTTCTATCAAGATTTTCAACTTCTTAAATGAGGAAAAATTAACAACAAAAGTAACATTATACTAAGTACAAAAGTATCATTTTACTGATCACTAAGCCATCGTAAAGAAGGCTATATTACATCAACTTAAAACGCAAGTTTTACAATTGCGTTATGAAGTTTTGACAATTCTGTCTTTTAATATGCTGGCACTATAAACAGGTGTAGAAATGGATGGAATACGGATATATGGTCTTGAAAATGGTGATGTGTTTTTGAAATTGGCGGAGTAGTCCTTAAGATAATTTTTCCTCATTCTTGTGAAAGTTTTTTTATGTTAATGGTTGCTATATCTACTGATCAGCACACTTTATTACTCCATGGTCATGCAGATGTTAATCATTTACTAAATACTTTCGAATTCATGAAATGTCCAATTTGCATGCCACTTGAATCCTGTATTTTATCATTATATTTGTCTTTTCATTATCGTGTATTCGAAACTTCCTGGTACTTTTTCTATTTTGTAAACATAAAGATTAAATAATTTGGTACTTATGAACCATACCGTTTGCCCAATCAAAAGACATCGACAATTCAGAAATTGTCGTCATATGTAACCATTGTTATTGTTATAATATCACTGCATTTGTTGGCTTTCGATTTGACGAAATCTTTCCACAGTTTAACACTAAGTACCATATTTTTTTATTATTCAGTATTTAATACTTATTTTATAATTTCACACAATTAATATTTACCATGGAGATGCATTTATGTTTATCAACTTTTTTTTTATTTGAAAACTTTGTGGCATTGGGAAAAATATGTATTCTATTTCAGCATCATCGTCTCCAATACTTTCAACCTAATCTTTAACCAAAATCTTTGATCATTTTGCCCTTATTCAAAGAAAATAATAATGTTTAGATATGATTTTTAATATATAAATGTGTATGTGAACTACCACAAATTTTCTATCACCAAAGAGTACGTACTTAAAAAAAAACACACACATTGCAGTTTTTTATTATATAATATGAAATAAAAATAACATAAAATTGAAATTCCCTTAAATAACATATCAGATTTAAAAAAATGTCTAAATGTAAAAATAAGCACTTTCCATAAATCAAATTATACATTAAATATTCAATAAAAATTTCATCGCATCATAGAAAGTTAACCGATTGGATTGCTTAAGAGCTACCTCAAACGTCTAAACAGAATGGAGAATTTTTTCTCTATATTTCTTATAAAATCCAGATACCAAAAATCCTTACGTACATAATTAAACATTTTAAAAAAACTAAATTTTTCTCGTAATACAAAAAAGCACCTTAAAGAACAATTTCATTTCCTTCACCTTTCAATGTAAAAACGGCATCTGACCCATGCAGAATCTCTTTCCATTACAACCCAAGACATTAATCTCTACCAACGGGGAAAAACTCGCATCACAAGTTTCTGAAACAAGTATCTGATCCATCTCACGATGTCCACTTCATAACTCCGATTCCATTAGTTGATTCACTTCTTCCACGAAAGAAAGTGGACAACCGGGCAGAAGCATCTTCCCCTAATAAAAACATGATGGATGGACCTCGCCTCGGATGTTCCTTAAGGAGACAATGATCTATCGACGAGTCAAGGCCGAAGGGGTCAGAGGTTTGGTGAGGCCTCTGAAGCGTTCGTAAGTAAATTTGTTGTTGTTGGACTGGACAATGTGTTCCCCCATGGGGATTGTCTGACTAGAAGACACTAGTCATGGGATATGTGATTTGTCTTGAAGCAGATGGCGGATATTAACTTGTATATATGTGGAGATTGTGAAAGAATATGGGATATACGAATCTTTCTATTGGTATACAAGCATAGAAATACCTTTATATCTTGTAAATTCATTTGATCCGTGACATGTCGGAAAACTATCAATCAAAGAGAATTTATGTATATGTATATATATATATACAATGATTCAGTTATTGATAATGTATTAAAACAAGGTAATTATAAAAAAAATGCAATAATTGCTCGGATTACAACTATGCAAGTAAATTTATTTTTAAATGTAATACTATGTTATTTTAACTCTTTTTTTTCCAATTTAGTTTATTAATTTCATTACGATATCGTATGCTTAGTTTAATTTAAAAAAAACTATTCAGGTGGAGTCACTAATTTTTGCTTCTATGAATTAACACATTAATTTTAACTCGTCAGTTAGCTCGCGTTTTCTGACTAAGATGCTTAGTCTTCATACATCCCTGTGGTTTGCATTTTTTCATGCAAGTTTTTATCCTAGTTTTTCCTATGTAGTTTTTTTCTTAACACTAGAACCGCGGCAGTTTCGGTATACATAAAACCGCGGGCTGGGTCAAATTGACCCCAATTATTAAACACCCGTGTTGTTATGCTAAAAGTAGGCTGTAATTATTTGGCGATGCCATTTATTAATTTTTAACATTAAATTGTTATAATAAATGATAAAAAAATAATATGATATTGCAATATGGAATATTGTATACAGTTAATAAGATATTCAGACAACTTGAACAGAAATATTTAGTTTCTTACCAGTCGAGATTTCCTACACAGTTTATGCATATTTTGGGTGACTTCTTTTTATATATTTTATACACTTTCCACTTATCGATATTTTACAGTCAGAACAAGTATCTACAGTTTTGTTTCTACACTGAAAGTCTTTGCAATGAATCCTTTTTCGTATCTACGCAGATTCTTCAATAGTATCTGCTTTTATCTGTATATCAGACTCGTACTTTCTTTTGTGAATATACGCACTGTTTAACACTGCGATGAGTTCTTGAAAGTATTCTCTCTTCGTAAGTTTTTTACCAGTAAGTTCTTTGTATAAAATCCATGAATTATTCCCTGCAAGATCAAGAATATTGTAGAATACATGAACTGATCCTGCCTTCCCAGAATATTTCCGTGCCGTTTGGTCGTCAATGTCGAGACTAAATTTTGTGTTGAGTTATAAAATGATATTGTTTATGGAAGCTCTTTTTTGGGTGATTATTGCCAATATCAACTGTGGTATAAAGAAAGCTCAATAATAAGACATTTTTGCTGGTTTTTCCCTCATAAACTGTTAAAGTTATATCATTATGCTCCATATCAATGTATCGTATAACGGCATATTTACTGTTTTCACAATTTCAGTTACTTCTTTCCGATTTTGTTTCATCATCCTAGACTAGTTTTCTTTTTTTTTTTTTAACATTTTGGACAGATTTAGTGCAGTGAAAAAAATTATCTGTAGTGATATTTCATGCTTTATTTTCGAAAGGCCCTATGAAACGCAAAACGAAGTATTTGGACAGAGATAGGTTTACGGGACGTTCCTCATCTTTACACAAATATGAAAAACTATTGAGCACATATTTACTATCAACATCAGTGGCAAGCCAGAACTTTTGATACCAAATTTATCTTGTTTACTTGGCATATATTGCGTGAAACGACATCTAGCTTTAGACGGAAAAAGTTGTTCATCAATAGTTATATATGGCCCTGGTTTAGAGCAAATTACCGAACTTTCAATAAATTTGTTCCAAACTTCAGAAATTAAACACAATTTATCTGTTTGAAGACGTGCAGATCGTGTAGTTTTTTTTGTCGAATCGCAGAAATTTCTTAAGTTCTCTGAATCTATCTCTCACCGTAGTATTGGGTAAAAGAGTAGACTTCAAACAACAGACCACAGACTATCAAGCTCTAGATTATTTGAACCGTATATACCTAGAGCATACAAAATTGATATAAAAGCATCTAGTTCGTCTAAAGTTGTTGACCATTCGTTTTCTACTAGTTGCCGGTGAGCTTCTTCCTCTATACAATTTTTGATATGACGAACCATAGGCTCATCTATAAGTAGCCTCCCTGAAGTAATTGCATAGCTCTTTTCAATATTTTGCTTTTCATAACTGGTTAGGCCACCTTTTTCTGTGAAAACATTATGTTCAGCAATTCTTCCACGCGTACAACTTCCAGAGGTGATGTTTTCCCAAACCATATATTCCATCATTTCTAACAAATGTTCCAGACTTCCTTTCAACTGGATTTGAATCTGATAACTTTTTACTTTTATTTACACATTGTTTTTTCTTTCCAGAAGTGGTTTTTATGCGAGTACATTGTACAGGAAAATTAGATACGGTGTCTTAGAGGACTGAAAAAGCTTTTAATAAATCAAGGAATAGTTGAATTGCAAATTTAGTACTTGTGATTATAATGGGTCCAAAATGAACCATTCCGCGGTTTTAGGTCTAAGTATTGAAAACAAAACAATAATAAGTATTTAACGTATCATATTTTCACAGGTTCTTATTGGTATAAAAATAGGAAAAGTCAAGAAATTTTTTTCTATTCCGTTAGTAACTTTTGGAGAAAATCGAAAACAAAATTTATTTTGGGTCAAATTGACCCCATCCGTCATTATAGTGTTAATATTCATCTATATGTGGGAAACCTTACTATTCTCTATCAATACCTTTGTTTTATTTCACTGACTGTTGTTTCATCCCGTGTGATAGATATAGGAATAATTTTTCATCATGGCCCTGTTTTTTCTATTATGTCGAAATTTTTTACTGTAAGATGAAGGGGGTATCATAAAGTATTGCTTAACCTTAATTTCTCTGGCCTAATTCAGCAACAGCTTTAGAAATCCTAATATGTATTCATTTTTGTCCAAAGACCTTTTTGGTATCTTCAATTGTTATGTTTCTTGGAATCGAATTTCTTTCTTTTTTGGCCTTACAACTTTCTTACTTATTAATTTATTTTATTATACTATATATATATGTGTGTGTGTGTGTGTGTTTGTATAAATATATTGAAATTATAATTGCCTTGTTCTAAGCCATTGCTTATATCCTCCCAGAATTTTAATATAAAATATTTTTCTTTTCAAATATACTAAGCTATAATTGTTATTGATTTTGTCAATTTACAAATTGTTACTTAAATGTAGTGCTAAGATGGTTCTGTCTTGTTGGGAAGCTAACCCTTTATCTACTGTGATAGTACATATAAGTATCCCATCAACTTTAAAATTACATAGAATAACAGTTTTTACGAATATTCTGATGGTACTTGAGAAGAACACTTTTTTAATATTCCTCTCTTTCAGGATAGATTCCAGAACGGGTTCTATGATGAGTATTTCAGCGGGGAAGGTAAATAGCTTTAAAGCTGAAGTTGCGTTTTCAGCTGACATTTTGAGCAGATTGCCAAGACTGTCCTTTTAGTTCCGCAAGGATCAAAAGGTAAGCGTCTTATTTTTTTTACATGTAAGTTAATACCTCAGAAAACGATTTGACTATTTATTTAAGTAAACAGTGTACATAATTTATTTTATAATTGAATAAATTTGTGATACTTATATGTGCAGCCAATACACTGGATGTTCGAGAAAGCACTTTGTGTTTAATTCTCGTCCATGTATTTTTTTTTTTCATTTTTTCGTTGTGTTATAGTGTCATTATTTAAATGTTATAGAGTGATGCTTTTTTTAACATTTCTTTCTAGCTTAACTTATTTATGTTGTTTTTTATTGCTATTTTTAAAAATTTTTAAAAAAATTTTGTAATTTGTATCTGAGTTTGTTGTGCCAAACGAATACGTGAAATATTTATTATTTATTCAAAAAATGTCATTTTAATTTATCTCTATGTGCATAACTGAGGTTTAACAATAATTTAAAGTTTAAGTTTATAAGGTTTTATAACTTTTATTTTCCTTTTCTTAGTGTCTTGAAAAAAGAAGCTTAGTCTTTAAGAGACTTGGGATTTATTACAAATCCTACCAACTGAAAGCAGTGATGATTCTTCAGCTGATGAATACCCAGTATATAATCTGCTAGAATTTTCTTCAGATTCTGAAGACGACGACCATGAGACTAAAAATGCCCAGGGTGCAACAGCTCATATTCAGAAAATTCAGTGTTTCCTAATCCAGAATACTTTGCTTTAAAAAAACAACTGAAATCTCACGCAAAATGCACGGCGGGTAATTTGTTTTTGTGCATTAATGAAAAGAGAAACTGTTTCTTTAAATACCATCAAATTAAGCTTATGTTTAAAACTTGTTCTCGTGTGTAAAACAATTACTAAATTTTAAAATTTTAATAATTTTCAACAAAAAAAATTGTGCTGTAAAATATTAGTGTTCTCTTGTTATTTAACACTTTTTTAAGACCTAAAACTGTGTTAAAAAGTCACCTGGCCTTTATGTATTAGGAGAATATTGTAGCCCTTCTTGTATTGATGGTACTCTAAAGCAGTGATATGCAACTCCCGGTCCGTGGACCGGTACCGGTCCATGGATCAAATGGTGCCGGGCCGCCTAAAGAACATTGAACTATTATCATTTTATTTAAAGCGGTGCATTTCTCTCGGATTTGCGCAACTTTCCACGGAAATCACTTTATGTTACACGTTAAATCCCTTTTATTCATTTTTGGGGTAACTATATATTTTTTTCTGAAGGCATATTTGTGAATGTAACAAAATTAAAATTGTTAAATCAAAACAATCTAAAATATAAACAATCAACGTGTCCCACCCTCAGCGGGCCACGGTAAAATTATCAAACGTTGACCGGTCCGCAGTGGTAAAAAGGTTGTGGAGCACTGTTCTAAAGTTCCAACACAATAAATTAGTTCTAACAGATTAAATCACCCAAATTTGAGTGTTTTATTTATGTATATCCCATAATTTTCTAAGTGACTCAAAAAAATTTATTGCACGAAAAAAATTGCAGTAACTTATAATGCAGTATACAAATGGCTAAAATGACAATGTGTTGTGGTACTATCAAATATTTAAATAACACTTTACGCAAATTTATTTTTTATTTGCATTAATTAGGTTTATTTATATTTTTCCTTGATAATTTTACTTAATATATTAGCCTTTGTATCTTTAATTCTAATTTTATGATCATAATGACTTATTCATACTTATATCTCTTTTCGCTAGAGACCATTAGTACAGACAAATTACAGGTCAAGGTTGGCTGTCCAGTAAACAATGTTAAAAACTGCAATCTCCCTTCCTAAAGATAAAAGTTTGCCATTGTGCTACTGTGGCTAACTTATATCTGATCTTAACTGTAGTACTTCTGTTTTTGCTTTGCTTACATAGAATAATAGCTGTTTATGTAGTAGATATCATTATATATATATTACTGTTCTTATTTATTGTTGTGACTCTTCGGTCGAAGGTGAAGTTTGGGAATTCGAAACAACATACATTGTTATAAAAAAAAACAATTTTATTTGGTTCAATCAATTTACTATCAATCAAGATTATAAACTGAGGGATCAAATAAATTAATTGCCAGTCTAAAATTTGAAAGACTGTAATTAAACACTTAATTATATGTGATCTAAGGGAAGAGCATTCTTCAGATCTCTCCTGGGTGAACTATATTCCATTTTAAATCTTCTCCCTTTCACCAAGGCTTTAGAAAATCACTTTTATAACAGCGTAACAACTAACTCTAACACTCACTTTAATAGGGTATAAATAGTACTCAAATCAGCATAATATCAAGTGTTCTCTACCGAAGGTGGTTTTAAATTCAAACAACAGTTAAAGAAGTACTACCCCAGGAGGATTAGTGAAATGATGCGAATATAAGGCACGTCAAATTATATAGCTCCTTTTCTGCAGTTAAAAAAGGCTTTGGGGGAATTAAAAACCCCCAAATACTTATTTTTATGCATGTGGGAAATAAAAAAATAAAAGAAATAAATGCATTTCTAAAAAAATTTTTAAAAAATCCAAATTTTAAAAAAAAATGCCAAAAAGGGGCCAAATTAGTTTCCCATTTCGTTTAAAAAAACATGATTGTTAAGTTTTGAACAATTTAACAAAACTAATAACTGCGAAACCGTTTTAAAATTTACAAAGTTCTCCCTTTTGGGGGTTAAAAAAATGAGGCAATTTAGATTTTCATATGCCCCCAAATAGACTTACAAAATTTTCAGAATAGAAAAGGGGTTTGTACTGGGGGGAAAGGGTTTTAAAAAAGTTTTAAAAAGAGCAGTATATTCTTGAAAAAAAATGGGGAAATAATCTCATATAGTTAAACTGTGTAGTTAATCTAAGATAAAAACCCGGTATTTCATAAAATTTAAAAGTAAAACTTCATAACTTTGGGGTGAAAATCCCTTTTGACTAAAAATAATCTTCGAAAAAAATAATAATAACTAGGGTAACACTAATTTTTTCAAAAATATTTTTTTATTTTCAAAAAAATAACAAAAAAACGGGGCCCCAAAAGTTTTCGTTATATTTTTTTTTTTTTAAAATTAGCACAAGTTAAAATTGGATGGGCCAGAAAAACTTAAAATTTTTTTGGATATAGATAGGTTAAAATTGAAAAAAAATAGACCATGGAGTATGGTTAAAAAATTTGGGAAAAATGATAATCAAAACACGGTTGTTTTGGGACTCGACCCTTTAAATAGTTTTCTTTCCCTAGAGCACCAAAACTGACCCCGACCGGGTTTGCCCGTCCAAAAGTGCGGGGAAATAATATTTTTTTCTTAACCCTTTGGATTTAAATTATTTTTTAAATTTTGATTGAGATTATAAATGATTTTTAAAGTCGGGTTTTTCTATGGAATTTTAAAAAATTTTTTCCGGGATATCTTTTGCGGGGGAAGGCAGGAATTTTTTATTGGGAAAGGGAAAATTTTGGGGTTTTAAAAATAAGACAATGTGCACTTTTTTTGTTTTTAGAAGAAATGAAAATGGAAAGATAATTAAAAAAAAAGTCGATATTATGTTTGTCCCCCTTGAAATGTAAGACATAATATAACAAACAATGCTTCCAAATTTTGGGGCATATATATATTTCATACAAATTTTCAAAATCCTCCACCTTTTGAAAAAAAGGTAAGGATTTAAATTTTTTTTAAGAATGGAAAAAACTCTTTTAAACGTATAAAAATTCTTTAAAACATCAGAGTTTACTTATAAAAAACAATTTTTAAAGGGGGTTTTGTTCCCTAATTATAAAAAAAAAAGGGGGTAAAATTTTAAAAAATTTGGGGGAAAATAAAATAATTTTTTTCCTTTTTCATATTCTGTTAAATATTGAATGTTAGTCACATGCAATAAAAAATGTTTTTTTTGGAACAATTTTTTTTGGGAAAAAAAATCGACCCTTAAGGGCTAATTTAAACCAAGGGAAAAAAGTAAAAAAAATTTTCATGAAAACTTGTAAATTTATCTCATTCGGGTTTATTATATTGGGCATACAAGTCATTATGAATGAAATGATCCAAATCAAAATTCTTCGCACTTAAAAAAATTATGAAGGCCTCATTTTTTTATTCCGTAAAACAAAGAAATATTTTTTTGAATCTGTTTATGTCTTATTTTATAAAACGTGTTTTTTAAGGTATCCGACTACGTTGGGAACCAATTTTTAAAAAAGAGATAAATGGATAATTTTCATGATATTTAGTGTCACTTAGATTAAAATGGATAAAAATTGTTTTAAGGACATTTTGAAAAAAAATTATTTAAATCAATATTTCGGAAAAAATTAAATTAGAAAAACCCTTTTTTCAAAAAAAATGATTTTAAAATAAATTTTGCCTGTAAAAAACCTCTGTACAGGGGGTAAACTTAATTTTTTTAAAATTCACATTATTTTCAAGTTATAACCATTTGAAATAATTATCGATGTTTTTTTTAAAAATTCTCCTCTGTTGTCGTAAAACATGGATAAACCCATTTCTAAGTTATATATTTAAAAAATTTAGTTGCCCCTCTGTACAGACGTCTGAGCTACATACAGGAAAATATTATTATAATAGAAGTTATTCAAAAAGGAGAATTTTTTTGAAAATTGGGCATTCTATGTTATTTTTTTTTCAAAATATTGTAAAATAATTTTTAATAATAATATTCTTAAAACAATTTTATATACATTTTCTAATCTATGTGACACTTAATATCATAAATATTATCCATTTATAAGATTTTGCAAAATCATAGTTCCGAAAGTATTCGGATATCTAATTATTTTGAACGTTATCTAATTATTCTTCTATCACTATTCCACAATGGAGTTATATTTGAAGTATGGAAATCATGAATGGAATATTTCAAAACATTTCTTCGAATGAAAACCAAGAATCGAAAACCCCAAAGTCCCATCTAACCCCTCGTCATGGATAGCCTATTTTATCTTAAAATTCTGAAATAAATCTTGAAACAATGCCCGAATGATACCATTAATTAGGGATAAGGATCTGTGTCGACAATCTTAAAACCATACTGTTTCCGCACCCAGTCTCAAAACCCATATGGTACCAAACCCATCCATGAAACCCATATTTCCAAACGACACCGATTTTCCTTTTCCTTTAATTTCAAAACCACAAAAAATTATTTTAATCCCCTACGTGTGGGTAACGTGCACTTGTACCTGGAAAGTTAGGGCTTAAACGAGAGAGAAGAATTTAAGCACTATTCATGGCAGGCAGTTGTGCACCTGACGTATGATCCCATACTTTACCGGCAAGAACAAAAAAACTCTATTTATCATCACGTTCACTCAATAGCCATGATGTGTATAAATATCATGGGATCATGTGTTCCTTGTGAGCACCTTTTTTCGATTGCCGGCAACATCGCAAGTGATGAGCGGAACCGCTTGGATCCCTATAGACTTGACAGACTGTTGTTTTTAAAAAGCTTAAATATTAAGCATTGGGAACTATAAGTTATATTATTTATTTTCTTAACTTTTTGTAACAAATACATTTAGAAAATAAATACTTTTATACCTTAGATACTTTTGATATGTAATAAAAATAATTGTAATTGTCGAATTCCCTGAACTAAAAATTCCATGATTGTACTGAGGAGATTGTTTATTATGGTATCTTTCTTATTTTTCATAAAATTGATTTATATTTACATTGTAAATGAAGACTTGAAAAAGAAATAAATATTTTAGAAATCGATCTCTTAGACCTCGATTTTTTTATGAATCGATTCATCAGGTTACGATTCGAATTGGTTTTGAAATTGATCTTTTTCGGAATGAATCGCCATTTCTAGTTTTAATAGCAATAAGTGGTTCGCTATATATGACTACAGATACATTTATGGGAAGCGAAAGGGGCAGACTGTGGTATCGTCCTCTTGACCATGGTTCAAAATTACGATGTCAGTCTCCAAAAGCCCTCGTATAGCTGAATAATGTGATGTTAATATTCTCCCACTCTCTTAATAGGAATAATTGTAATTACATATATTAAATATACTAGACATTGTTTTCAAACCATGTTTTCATTCCTTTAAAAATGGCCGCATTAGCCTAGTGGTAATGGTCACGAACTCGTTACCGGCGTTTCGAGGTTCAAGTTCTTGGTGCCACTGAAGTCCACCCGTTAGAGATCTGTGAAGTCTGTTAAGTATGTAAGGCTCGAAGTCCCCTTCCGTTGGCGTGGTGGAGTAATTTAGAGAGAGTGTGTCATTTCAGGTGTCATCCTTTTCACTTGAACAAAGTTCAAAATGGCGAGAGTAGTTGCCAATTGCCCTTTTGATTTTAATATAACTCTTATTGAAGTATTCCATGAATCTTGTCTATTATTCTGATTAATATTGAAATGAAATATAACTATTATTCTATTCTTTAACTCTGCTCTTATCTACCAGGTGACTCAAAAGACCGTTAACATTTGAAGATTCATGGAATAACGTAAGTAGAGAGATAAAAAATTGATACACACATGCTTGAAATAACATGGGGTTTCGTTAAAAGCAAAAAGTGCAAAAAATGCATTCCAAATTGCATGGCGCTGAACAGCAAAATGCCGAAGCCGCATGAAAATCGAACTGTAGTCAGAGAGGATATAGATGCCCTTACAGAACCGCATTGCTAGTAAAGCTGTATTATCAGGAAGGAGATCTTTACGTTCATAGAGAAAAGAAGTGTGCAGAGATCTCTTGCGCACATTGTTTAGTGAGGATCGCTTCCGTCATGATTGGCCTCCCAAGTTCCAAGATCTTAATTCATGATATTGCTTGTGGGTTCACCTAAAAAGTCGTCGATCATTTTACCCTCATTAGGGAGTTTTTCAAAAGAGAACATTTAACGGATATTCTTCACTACCCACAGATATGTCTCCCCTAAGTGCTGGGTGCCTCAACACAGTTCCTCGACTACAGGTATTGTTAATGAATGATGGTCGACACATTTTGAATTTTAAAGGACATCATTTATTGTTAAAAAATCAATTGTTATGCTACTGTTGCTATTGTTATATAAAAACGCCATCTTAAGGCATTTTTTGTTATAATAAAATATCATGTCATTTCCGCTATATGTGGCAGTTTTTAACCCTCGATCTCTTTGTATATGCAATTTCACGAATTATTGAATTTTCGCGTTATAGCCGATTTTGGGTCACCAGGTATGTTTTTATCGTCCTACGTTTTGGGGTCTTATCCGTAATGGTTATGGAATCTTAAAACGCGATTTCAAAATAAATTATTTATTTTTATTTTTAAATCGCACGCGTAAGACTTATACAAATAATTTTCTTTCTTCTTCTTCCATGTCTTCCGATATATATCTGCTGGAAAGAAATCCTTAACGGATAGAAAAACATTCAGTTTGCCTTACATAAAAGGAAGAGAAATAGAAACGACACTTACATCAAACATCCCACTTTTTGTCCCTCTTTCCCAAACAATCCCATCTAACGAGTTCACTGATCCCCCTTTCTTCTACCTACACCCGAAAGAAACTCACTTAGCATGTTTGCCAACATCTTCATCAAGAAGACCACGTGGTGGCAAAATCTCCTCCTCCCTCTTTGCTGAAATCAAAGGGGATGTGCTGCAAGACGATATCTCATCACCCCTTCAAACAGCGGGTCCTACCCGTCATTGTCATCCATTGGATGCCAATCCACCGATGTTGATCAAATCTGCAACGCACTAACCCCCTCTGAAAGATCAGCTCCTGATGACGCGTCGCATCTGCGAACGAATCTTGCCGCCATTCCTTACTCTGAAAGCAATTTTAGCACTTTGTGTCTCGCCTTCTTGGTGTGGGGTAGTTTGCGGAGATGAACGGACGGTCACGCGATGATGGAATTGTTTAAATCCTTTATGTGAGATTCGTGTCATTTAGAGGTGTGCGGATGAGATATCGGGGTTTGTCCTCGAGGTAATTCTTTATCTTTTGTTGTCGTATTGGCAGCACTGAACAAAGTTAATCAAAAAATAGCCTAAAGTTCTTTTCAATTCCTGCTATTAGTTCACACTCTCCCTATATATATTTATTAATATGTATATATCTTGTTCAAATTTTCAATCATTAATAAACTATTTCATTTTCATCCACTCAAGTTCAAATACATTTTTTTAAACTACTAGTGGATAACGCTTGATATTAATGCAGTTGTTTTCAAATATTATTTCATTTAATAAATTTAATTAATGAATGAAAATAAACAAACAAAAATAATAGTCCAAGACCATAAATAAAAAGGAAAATCGTTTGTAGTGTCCTCAGCGTATTTGATTACGCGTTGACTTCCTAATCAAATGGCATGGTTTCGAATCCCAACTCGGATGGTCTAATTTCTGAAAAGGTGATTTTTTTCTACTATACTATTTTACTGGAATAATTAAATTTACTTAATGAATAAATAGTAACAAACAAAAATAATAAACCAACAACCTATATAGAAAAGAAAATGGAAAAATACAAGGAAAATCGCCTTATGTTTTGTCACTTAATAGAGTGATTCTATCATATGTATATACATATTTATATTAATGGTGATTATTTAAAAATAGTAATTAAAATTTTCTTTTCTTAGTTGACCTATCTTGAAAAATTTTGACTCAATTTTTTCTTATATATTGATTTTATTAAAAGAGAAGCGAATTATAATTGCATATTATACTTACAATAATCAGCAATCTCATACATATGTACATAACATTAAAAAGAGATTTTATGAATAATAATACAAACTTTCAATATTAAATATAAGTTTTATAATTTACCACAGTTTACTTTCATTTTACTTCTTAGGCAGGTAATTTCTGAAAAAAATAGTTCATAAAAACGGCCTTAGCTCTTAAACGTATTGTCCGAATTTTACTTTCTACTAGCATTCTGCAGCTACTAATATTATTCAAATTAAGACTAGAAATCTCACTGTTTTTAAAAATACTTTACTATTTCTAATTTACAGAAAAATATTGTAAAGTTTATGAATAGATTTTCCACTCTTCATATTTTATCAAGTCCTGATAAATAGAAATCAATTATAAGTAATAACAAAAATTAAATTTCAGTTCAAACAAAAAGTGTATTCTTTAAGTTACAGGGATATTTGAGGTCAAAATTATTATATAAATTCTGACGCTACATGAAACCATCATTTTTTTCTATTTTTTTAGTATTTCTAAATATAATACATAAAGAAAAATAAATATAATATAATATATACACTAGTTAATAATAGTATATCTTTACTTTATATATGCAACATTCAGTCTACCATAAAAATTTCTAATATTATTTTTATACTTTAAAAAATGTATGTTATTTCAACTACAATTTCTAAATTATTTCTATACATTTGTGTAATTTAATTGCTTGGAGAAATTTTATACAGTGTTGTATCAATGTTACTTCTTACGAGTAATTTTACATTGAAGGTATTATTTACAATTTTTTTATCAAAGACTATTTTTAAGGAGGTAAGGGGATTTACGCATTCTCTAAGAGAATGGATTCAAGAGTATTGACCCATGCATTGAGTATGAAATCATAGATACAGTACACAAATAGGATAATACGAGAACAAAACTATATACAGTAATACTTCGACTTACGCTACCCAAATTTACATGATTTTCAAATCTCGGCGATTCGTCTTTTGTTTGAGCGCTACAAAACTCGAGTACTCATTATCTCTTCCTGTTTAGCTAATGTGCATGATCAGATGGATTACGCGGAATTGATGCTTAGCCATAATAAATTCTTTTCTGTAATTTATTTCTTACCTACAGAATGTGTGTTTGTTATTACGTGAAAAAAGTTATATCGTGTTTGTTATATTGTGACGGCTCACGCGTCCTTTCTCTAATATAATCTCTTGTAAGTTCTTTTGATCGCCACGATTAATGGCAAATCTTTTCCAAAACCAAATCTAAGAAGTGAAACGAAGGATAGATGCAAATAAGATAACCCTTTAAAAGGACAGAAGTTTTAGTAAGCGCGATGGCAATTTAGAGAAAGTTCAGTTCAGAAAAGGTAGAAGTGTGTACCGACAGCCTACCCAAAGAATCACGGAATTCACCATTACCGTTGCACATACCATTGTATCATGAGCCTAGATGAATATCTGAAGTGGATTGACCGTTGCTTAGAATTCAAGGTAGGAAGATTATATTCTAAATGCGAATATATTAGGATTGTGAGAGTAGGCGGATGTAATATAATTATATAAATAACTGATCCAATTAAAAAGGCGATCTGTGTTAACTACGGCTAAGTAAGTTTTATATTTCTTATTCTCACTAATATTTTCCGCGATATAAGTAAGTAATTTGTTAAACTCTTAATAAAAGTCATATTAAGAATTCTAAAAATGTCTCATCATTTCATGAATCCCACACCTCCTCTAACTTATTAGTCCCTCACGGATATGGTCGACAAAAGTTCGACCATATTACAATATGTACTATATCTACTCAAATTTGAGAGACGGCTATATTAGCCAAACGAAGTAGAACCTCTGGGTCTAGAAATGAAGTCCTTAGACTCAATCAGAAGATCGAATGGCAGTACATTGGGAATTTGAGAAAGGGTCTCAGTTTAATACAAGCAAGTCCGGGATTTCAATTATCCTTACACGTTCACCTTAGTCGTTTCAACACCATGCTTTAAAATACATAAAGTCATTGTTTTAACTAAATAATTGCCGCAATACTGTTCAGTATGGTTCAGTTGTAAGACTTTTCAATTTTATTTCACGTAATTATCATATATTATAACCCTTTATATCATAAGAAACTGGCATTGACATTTTATTTCGCGAAGCTTGTTGGACCACTGCTTTGTAGCAAATCTACCAGGAACATTACAATTATGTGGTATCCGTTATGTGATATCCCTAGTGACATGTACATCAGGATTTACTGGAATATTATCAGTGTTACATTCACACCTTTCTTTTTCAGATTCTTTTCACAAGCAGTCACCTTCACCTCTAATCTTACAAGTCTTCATCGGAATCTAAATCTTTAGAACAAAGACACACACAATACCACACACACACAGCTCAAAACCATCCGATTCATTCTCAGAACACTCTCGCAACAAATTAGCAATTTCATCAGAACTTAGACCTTTTTACGAACCATCGTTTCAGGGTGTTCGCTCTGCACTAAGTTCGAAAATCGAAGGAAATTTTCTTATGAGCAGATAAGCAAATACTATGTAACGAAACACTTAGAAACCACAATTTTAGTACAATTGATTCATTCCCATTATGGATCCAAGAAAACTGCATTCAAGGTCAAATAAATATGTGATAGAACTTAGGGAAGTTTGTTTGAATAAAAGTATCTACTTAGTGAACTATATTTTGCTGAATAACATATATTTATAATGATAAATTGGCCTGGTGTCATTTCGACACCAGGGGACGCTCTAGGTATATTTAGCTATAAAACCACTCCTAATTAACCTAGAACCACTCAACCTTTTCTGTGTAATCACCAAGGAAAATAATACAAAATTACGAAAACTGTGGCCTGCAAAAACGTGGAAAGGAGAACAAAGTAAACAGACGTTCAAGTGTTAATCGAAAAATGATTGGAAGTCTTAGAAAATATATCCAACGAAGAGCATATGTTTTCAACTAAACAAAGAATAAAAAATATTATTGGCATGCTATAAGGGAATTTTGCGGGAGAAAAGATCTTAGAGCCAACAGAATACTTTGTTAGATTTTATGAAACCTTTTTACATCAAAATATCTTATGTTTGCGATTTTTTATTTATAAGCTTTTATTAACCTTTTTTTTCCCCTAAAGTATTATTTTTAATTAGTCTCCGACTCCACCAAAAAGTATTCGACATGTATTTATATGCGAAATTATACCACAGCTTACAAGAATTCGACTTACACCAGTGTTTCTCAAAGTTCCAGTATTGGCAAACCAATTTTCAATCATAATTTTCACCGTGCCCTCCCCCCATACAATAACAATGCATTGAATGCAATAATAAAATGTACTTTAACGCGAAATCTGCAATACGATCTAAATTAAAAACAGTATAAATTATCAAAATAACTATTAAATTTCGCATATACAATTTTGTATATGATAAGCTCATGTGGGATAATCACTAGTAATTATTAAACTTGTTCTTAACTTAGTATTGATATCTACTTATATACATATATATTTTGCCTTATGCAAATATATTGTGCCATACTGTTATACATTTATAAATATAGTATATAACATAGTATATCAGAGTAAATGTGTATTTCCTTTTTTATTATGTCAGAATATATTTTGTTTTGTTTCCTTTTTATAAATTCGTTATTTTCAAATAATCTTTTATTTTCGACATGCTCGCGCCCCCCTTGTAGGGTTATCATGTCTCCCTTAGGGGGGAGCGCCCCACAATTTCAGAAACACTGAATTACACTGTCATCACTCAGTCCCTCCTATCACATAAGTTTGGAGTATTATTGTACTGAGTATCACCATTTTATATTAATCACTTTACAATCTTGCCAGACATAAGGTAGAAAAATTGATTAAATAATAATAAAATCAAGCTTTATTGGAAGTTTCAAAGAAAGAATTCTTTCTTTTGATAACATTAATTCACTAATAATCTAATCCTTTATCATAATAGATCTAGCGAAAATATAATAGTGCAATTTCCTGTGGAAATTTCAATAATAATTCGAATTTAAATTTTCTTTTATAAAATCAATATTAAACTTCATGACATACATGTCGAGATTTTTAGACGAATCTAATTTTAAAATGTCATTATGGGAGCGTTAAGTCTTCCCTTCAATGGTGATTAAATTTCCGTAGACTGAAGAGGAGGAGAAAATGACAGGAATTCCGAATAAGCCAATCTTAATTATTGACACACACGGTTAAAGCTATTAACCTTCAACCGAATCTATATATTTGTCGAATTAGCAAACGTCCTTCCTTTAACAAGGGATGGGTGGGGTTGCGACTGCAGAAGTAACCGTGACCCTAAAGTACTTTTCGCTTGATTGTTTCTGAACGGAACTGAAACATAATTTCGAACGCGGACATGGAAGTTAGTTTGACTAGTATTAACTTATCGTATGTTAAAACAAAGATATTTAATAGTATGACAATCAATATTCTGATGAGAGTGAATAAAATATGATTTGTTTTGTTTCTAAATATGTTTTGGTGCTTAATTAAATAAATTAAAGTAAAACTATGTGGTATTGCACTTTTTAAAACTTTTCATAAAGGTTAACTAATTTGGAGGATATATTTACACGTAGTTTCTCTCGAAAATTCTGTAGCGGCCCTGGTAGCTGAATGGTCATAGTCTCGAACCAGTGGGGCACAAAAGAAGTTTTCGAAAGGGGAGGGGGAAATCCAGGGCCGAAAGTCCACCTCCTTTGATTTTGTCGATTTTCGGGAACAAAAACAGTACAAAATTAATCATTTAATAAATAATTGTCATTAATTAATAAAATTAATTATTAATAAATACTTACTTGAATTTTACGTACTATATATATAAAATTATAATCAATGGAAAAAAAAATTCAAGAGCTTTGGGGACGCGATTTGTGCTTTTGTGTGCTCCAATGTCTCGAACTCATGCTAGGCTTTGTTTAGTTCGAGCATAGTTTGGAGTTCTAATACCATTCAAGATTCATCGTGTAGCAGGAGATATCTCGTTGAATCTATCGAAGCTTAAAAGATTCACTTCAGGGTCATTATTAGCCTCTCCGGCTCCCTAGGGACTGCAAATGGTTACGCTCCACCCTATATACAGAGCACCTTCCTCCTTAAGTTATTACCTTGCCAGTTTTGGTTTGCAAGGGATTTTTCTTTAAGGTATCCGACTACGTTCGGAACCGTGATTTTGCAAAAGAGTATAAATGGATAATATTTATGATATTTAGTGTTACTTAGATTAGAAAATGTATATAAAATTGTTTTAAGAATAGTATTACAATAAAAAATTATTTAAGTAAAATATTTTGACAAAAAATGAACATAGAATGACCCATTTTCAAAATATTCTCCTTTTGTAAAAAATGCTTCAATTATAATAATATTTTGCCCGTGTATATCTCAGACCTCTGTACAGATGCTCAACTAGAATGTTTGATATTTATTAATTAGAATTGGGTTTATCCATGTTTTACGACAACAGAGGGGAGAAATTTAAAAAAAAAAAAAACGTTGATAATTATTTCAATTGGTTGTAATTCTGAAAATAATGTGAATTTTTCAAAAATCGTAGTTGAGTCTCTGTACAAAGGCCTGAGCTATACACATGCAAAATATTATTATAATAGAAGCATTTTTGACAAAAGGAGAACATTTTGAAAAAAGATTATTCTAAGTTATTTTTTTGCCGAAATATTGTACTTAAGTAAATTTTTCTGTCCAAAAGTCTCCTTAAAAAAATTTATACAAGTATTCTAATCTAAATGACTCTAAATATCATGAAAAATATCCATTTGTGCGCTTTTTTAAAATCACGGTTCTGAACGTAGTCGGATACTTTAACTATCTTATTCATTTTCCTTTTTTTTTTTTTGCTTTTGTTCTCTGGAGAGTAAATTCATTACCCCCAACCTATGAACCCGCCGTGTCCGCCAACTGGCAACCAGCAGCCGTAAGGATAGCGTCATGGGTTTACCACTCTTGTTCATTCCTTGCCTTACTGCATGGTGAACTTCCCACCTATTCTTTAGTAAATTAGTACAGTAAACTAAAGAAATCGTTTGCACTTACAGTATAGAGCAGTCATGACGAACCATTGGCACGCGACACAATATTTTGGGCACACCAGTGACAAAATGGTTTTTAAATGACAAAGTTCACTATGAAGTATTACGAACAAACGCGATTGATCAGTTGCGGTGCTGTGGGAGCACACTCATTTGTTACTACCTTGCCTTAATTACGTCGTGGACTACAATTACTTATGATGCAAAGTTTGTCTACGCATAGCATAGACAATTTCATTGACACAACTGTATTTTAAATTTTATTTGTGTTATATTTAAGTGCATATTTTTAAGTGTCATTGAAGCATGGCTAGTTCCGCAAAATAATAAAATGGCAAGTAACAGATAATTTCAAATTTGGTGAATCTAGAAATATGGCATTATATATACTATTAAAGGGGCTTCAAAATGGTGAGTGTTTTATGTTCTGGAATAGTGGTATGCTGAGCATCGCGTCTGTAAAAGGACGTTTTGAAACAAATCGCAAATTCTCTTGTCAAGAAGGTGAACCACAGCAAAAAGAATTAATTGCTTGAAAACCAATTGGCCGATGACACCATTTGAGCATGCATTTTACTAAAAATAACAGCTTACAATCCTAATATAAGTTATTTGTCAACCACACACAATCTGCAACAACAGAACTCACACTGATGTTAATTTAACTTGAATTAGACGCATAACTTAAACATTTACAACTAACTATACACTACAAAAGATATTTTTTCGTGGTAAATAAATAATTTTGAGAGTTCTTAGTATTTAGTTTTATTATTTTCCCAATAATCACAAATCAAATTATTTGATGGCACGTCTATACCTCATTAAACACTTCTTTAGAAAAAGTGGCACTTTGATCCATAAAGGTTCGCCATTTCTGGTATAGAGTATACATTATAGTATGAACTGTTTTCAACTTGTTAATTATCACCTTTTCATCGCTTATCGCTTTGCAACTTATAACTTTTAGCCAACCTCATTCTTTGTTGAGTTACTGTACTTGTACAACAAAGATTTTCTTACAGCTTTGATCATTGAAAAATCATTAATGACATCATTGAAAACATTTCCTTTGCAATATCATTTTGAATGCATACAACATCAAACTGTTACGCTTTTCTTTTTCCATAGTAGATTTTCTTTCAATATTTATTCTCTGTAGAGTATAAATGCTTCTCTCATGATTTGCTGGTTGTGGTACGTTAGCCGCAATTTTAATTTCTCTTTTTTCGCCGTCCAATTTTTTGTGCTCTAGGCACGTGCCTAAGCGGAAAAGCGGCTGTGCCTCACTTCGACGTAATGTTGAAGTTAAGCTCTAAGGAGTTCTGATAATGTCCTTTGTTTTGCCTGTATTTAAACTGATTCGCATGATTTGAAAATTTAAACAGTTATTTTGTAATATTTAAACTCGAAATAAGGAAGGTAGCATATCGTCTTATAAGTTGAATAATTTTTAAAGGTAATAAGAAAAAAAATGAACTTTTCACACTGAAGTTTTTTGTGTGTGTGAGCACACAAACATTCCGAATATTTTTTTTAGGTGTGAGATTTTATAAGGAGTGATCAAAAGAGAAAAAAAAAAACCGAGTTCTTACTTACGATTTATTTTATTATGCAATAAAAATAAGATTCTAATATAGTACGTATAAAAAAAATTCCAATAATAAAAAATACTTTGAATTTAAAAAAAAACATTCTTATATGAGAAATTTTATTTCTTAACGCATAACAAAGACTTTAAATAACTACAAAAATTAAAAATGCATTAGTGTTTGGGAAAGGGATCTAGACCCTAACTCATATGCTCTTAGAAGTACGCCACTGATAAGAAAATATGTGTTAATGTATCAAAATATTTTAAACATATTTAATATTAATAAATCAATATATATAAAGGATAAAATTGACTCTCACACACACTCATTAAGATATCTGCGGAACTATTAAACACATCTACTTGAAAATTGGTAAGCATATACCTCTCATGGAGAAAAGATTCTCTAAGAACCGATTTTACGAAAATCTCCCCTCCCCAAGGGGCGTTGTGGACGATTAAAGCGCATTATAGAAAATTATTTCTATTTTTAAGCTATTAGATGTACTATCTTGAAATTTGGTAAGTCGATTCCTTTGTTGGTGTAGAGATTTGCTACAGAATGGGTTTTGTGAAAATCGACCTCCAAGTGGCATTGCGAGGGAAAAACCGGTGTTATAGATAATTATTTCCCTTTTTAAACTATTAAACTACAGTCTTGAAATTTAGTAATCAGATTCCTTTGATATAGTAGATATCAGCTACAAAATGTTTTTTGTAAAATTGAACCCTAATTGGCGTTGTGGGGTCTTCAAGGGCGTCATACATAATTATTTCCGTTTTTAAACTATTGGACTTACTTGCTTGAAAATTTGTACACATGTTCCTTTCATGGAATAAAGTTCTCTAAGAATGGGATTTGTGAAAATCAACCCCCAATTCAGCTTGCAAGGGGCTAAGGAGAGTTATAAAAAAAAATCCTGTTTTTCAATTTTTAGACCCACATATTTGAAATCTGTTATGCCTGTTTCTTTTGTTGAATGGAGATCGACTATGAAAAAATTTTACGGAAGTTGACTCCTAGGGTGGGGGAATTACTGGGATATATTGACAAAAAAACAATTTCCATTTTGAGCTAATAATTTTATAATAATAAAATTTGATAAGAGCATTCTGTTTTTGTTGAATTGAAATCCGCTAAGAAATCGATGGAAATCGATCTCAACGGGACTACGGGACTTAATGATAGAAAAATTCCCATTTTTTAACTTTTGAATTTAGATTTTAAAGTTAGAAATCATGTTTATTTTGATGGATAGTGGTCCACTAAAAACGGGTTTTGTGGAAATCCATTTTAAAAGAGGAGGTTCCGAGATCGTACAAGATAACTCTACTTCAATTTTAAAAAGTTTTATTAGGAATTCCTGTTCTTTTTAAATCAAGAGGTGAGAGTTATAAGTATAATTTTCAATATATGTATGTAATAACTTATATACATTGATATCTACTCATAATTCAAATTCCTTTATTTGTAACATCTGATTCATAAATCCTAATACCCTATTTCGAAACGCGTATCAATTTATCTTTTTCTAAAGGATCAAAAACATGTTGATTTATTATTGTTTCTTTAGACCTTGAATTTCCGATAGAGTTTTGGCGATTCCAAGAAATATGAGATCATTAATGGTTTTCATGCTCCTTGGTAATATGAGATTAATATTCCCTAAACAATGATGTCATTTCTATAAATAACTAATTATTCCTTCGCCTAGACATGTTACTGTATTTTTATGATGCGTTTTTCATGTTCTTCCCTGTATATAAAAACTTTATTTTTGATCAGTTCCATCTCTTGTATTGTGGCACTATACGAGAAGCATGTTGAATAAATGATATGTCCACGAACAAGTCCTTTTTATTTTTCGGCCACGAGCACTTAATAATCTTTAATAAATATATAGATTTTTCACGTGCAAATATACATATATATATATATAGCAGTATTTGTTAGTACTACCTTATGGAATGCCCAGTGAAAAGAGTAGATAATGGCTAGTTATATATATATATATATATATATATATATATATATATTTGTGTGTGTGTATAAATAAATCATTATAGAAATGCATTTTAAATGTAAGGGAAAATTTAAAAATATTATTTATATCAATAAAAAGAAATATCATATTTCATAAATGTAAATTTTGTTACTGTTGTGCATGTGTTTCATTACTAATGTGAAGAAAAAGAGCTTCAAAGTTTTTAAGTGTACATTAGGAAAAATAAAATATACTTTATAATCTCGCACATTTTCTCACAAATTCATTATAGAATATTTAAAAGAGAATTGGCTTGCCCGGTTTCTCAAATTGGGGCCCCCTTGGGGGCTGATGACTCTACAAGGGGGGCGACCCTTAAAAAAAATTAAAACAAAGATTAATTTGAAAAATTTTTAAATTTACGGAAAGTAAAAAAAAGATTCTGAAAAAATAAAAATAAAATAAACATTTACTTTGATATTGTTATTTTAAAATGTATCATTACAGCATAATTTTTTTAAAATTAATTTAACAATCCCGAAAACAAATTCTAATTTACCAATAACTATTGGGCTTGTCACATAAAAAATTTTTAAAAAAAAATTCCCCTTATTTTGATAATTTGTACGCTTTGTGGATAATTTTTCACTGCCGTTTAAAAAGTTCGATTCTCCCCATCCTCCATTTTCCACTTTGGGGGGAAGAGGAAGAAAAGGAAAAATAAGGAACCCTCTGATATAAGAAAATTTTCCCGCAAACACTCTCGGCCCTTTTTTATTTTTTAAAAAACTTTCAAAAATTTTTTCTGATTGCAGTACAAAAAAAAGACCCTTTTTGGAAAGACGTATATATACGTCCGGGGCATTTAACGCATGGTTTGAGCGAGACGTATATATATTCGCCGATGGTACTTTAAAGGTTAAAATCGTGTTGTAGCTATAGCGTTAAAGAAAAGAATTATGAATTGAATGCATTGTTATTTGTGCATGGGGGGGGGGAGCGCTTGGAAAATTATAATTGAATATTGGGTCCCTAATATTGAAAGTTTGAGAAACACTGGCTTAAGTAACTCATTTAATGCATTTTTGCTAGGTTTCAAAAATTCTAGCAATAACTGCACGAAACCACTTTTGGTCAATATTGTCTACGTCAAAAATATATCTGGTTACTTTCAAAAACAGAGAATTTAATTATGAAAATGTAAACTCTTTATTCTTATACCGTTACATACAATAGTAGAAAAAGAAGCATCTTTCTTTAAGTAGATGATATTTATCTAGATGTTGGAGTAGAGAAAAATATTTTTTTTTTTTAAGTTTCTGCTATTCAGAGAAAGGAAATCCTTAAAAATGTAATGCAAATATTTTGTCTGCATATAATTTGGGTAAAATCTCCTCTCGAAAACAAGTTATAATAGCTTATAAAGAAACTGTTTTATAAAGAGACAGTATACAGACTGAAAGATATATTAAAGAGTCTATATTTGGGTTTCTTTCAAATTAAAAGAATGTAAATTTTTGGTTCTGGATTTTCAATATTGGACAATGAAATCAAACTTTGAAAGCGAAATATAATAAATAATTTTACATTCTTTGAATCAAGAAAAAAAGGTACTGAATAAATAAAACACAATTCATATCATTTTCTCCCAATTTGTGGTTTTAGTATAAAATATATAAGCAAAATTTTAATAATTTACTAGTTATGTGGAGCTGATTGCCATAGAGTAAAAATATTTTTCAATTTTCTTCAAGCATAAGAGTTAAGAAATAATTTAAAGATAACCATACAAATAAGTTTACGTACAGAATGCTTTAATGTCAGTGCTTCTCAAACTGTGAGGCACGACCCCCTAGAGGGGGGCAGGATAACCCTCCTGGGGGGATGATAAGATGAATGAGTGAGTGAGTGGAAGTTGGATTTTATTGCGCAAGAGCTGAATTTGGCCAAGCTGCGATAAAAAAAAAAAAAAAAAACTTTGATCTCGACGGGAAAAGACAAAAAGAGGAAATTGAATGACAAGAAAGAGGGTCCAAAATAGAAAAGGAGCACTAGGGTACCCCGGGTCTAGAAACCCGTTGTTGTAAATTAAATGTAAAATATAGATGGCGCTGCAAGTCAGCTAAGAGTATATATACTTTGTTTGGCTTGTAGAGTCAGTGAGTGTTACGTAATATTCTTTGTGTGTAATGTCTTCCATGTGTTTCGTCCAATAAAGAAACTAACTAAAATGATGGACTTGGACTAAGTACTGGAAAACATAAAATGATTACTGATATGATCACCTAACTGACCCATGGAAATAATGATTTAAGGAATACAACACCCATGCTTGCCAAAAACAGCAAATCCCTCGGGAGAAGGAAAAGATCACTAGGGCACCTCGGGATTGTGACACCCGTACTCGCCTCAAGAAGGTGATCTCCTGAGGGGTTGATAAGTCTAAAATAAAAGATCTAAAATAATTATCAACTTACTGAAAGAAACCAAAACAAAATACGTTCTGACAAAATAAAAAATAAATTGCATATTCACTTTGATAGAAGTTGCTTTTAAATGTATTTGATTATAATTTAACAATACTAAATTAAAAACAAATTTAATAACTAGTGACTTCCATAGGCTCGTCATAAACAAAATATAATACTCATCTTACACTTTTGTCATTTACATTGTACTCGTACCTTTAGCATTCATGTTGCCACTCCTAATAAGTTCAGCATTTCCTGTTGTATAATATTTAATATTTGTCTTGTATTTAATATTCAAACCTCTCTGAATCTGGCAATAGATTTTTTAGTTAAGTATGTTTACGGAATATTCTAAGTAGTTTACATTTTACGAAAGTAAATGTATAATACTCTTTATGTTTATGGAGCGTGTGCTCAAATAATTCTTTCTTTCATGTATACAGCTACATCAATTCATAAGTGTAAATAGCCTCATTTTATCCTGCGTGTTGAAGAAAAATAAAAGATATTGAAATCGAAATCGAAACTTTCTCGAGTCGTAACAGTTGAAGTACATTATTATTGCATTTAATACATTGTTATGTTGCATGAGGTGAGCACGATGAAAATTGTGACTGAAAATTGGGTCACAAATATTGAAAGTTTGAGAAGCACTGTTTCATGTAAATGTTACGAAATGAAATCCGCAGTTGCCCACCCAAATAAGTTGCTGGATAAAGAAACATTAATAGGTTGTTGCTTTTAAGCTATTACAAAATGTCGAAGTTGAAAGAATTCTCACAAGAGGAGTTAGTAAAAATATAGTGTATGAGAGAGCAAAGAATGTTTGATATTGAATTTCCAGCATCATAATAAAGCTTGGAACAAGAAATTTATCAAGTTTTGTCTCGTGGAGATGATCTTGAATGAAACTCGGTTCACGAAAAACACGAGTAACTATACGCCACATACACAATAAATATTAAAAGAAAGAAGCACTTGAATCTTAAATATATAAATATACTTAAAGAGAGAAAAAAATAAGAAAACCTGTGCTTGCTTAAAATTAATTAACAAAAGTAATACTTTAAAACATACTAACACAATTAATAGCTTCCATACGTCTTGTATTAGGCAACTTTATTTATTATGCATCGAATGGAAATCTTTTTTAGTTTTGTTACCTACCTTGTGGTATAGAGAACGCTTTTTGATATTAATATTTAAAATATGAGTTTTTCAAGCTATTATAAAAGTTCCAGAAAAAACTATTAATCGTACAATGAAACAAATATTTTTCAAAATGAAGGTTCTTTTTTTTTAAATTGAGATTGAATTTTTCTTTTACATACCTTTACATACTTTTACATTGAATTATACTTGTATATAATATTATATGTGAAATTATTATAATCTGGCTTAAAATTAATGGAAAAATTCTTTTTTCTTGTTTTTTCTGGTTTTATAATTATCTCACTATTGAAATTTATGTTACGTATATAGCCTATTTTGAATCTTAAATTTTTGAATATTTCAGTAAAGCTAAAAATAAACATTCATCCCAGAAAAGACTAATGCCTTTTCTCGAACTAGATGATGACTTTTATTGTCGCATTAGGGTCATTAAGTATGCTGTTATTGACCACCCATAACACATTACCCTGCATAAATTAATGGGCGGTGGTCACTTAACATTATTTGTAGCTGAGAATCCGGTCATAGAACCATATAATGATCCTCTTACATACTTTGTTACTAATTGAGGTTTAAGGACAAAAATAATGTTCAAAAAGGAGACCAACTAGCTAAATGATTAATTATCGTTAGCTATAATATTTATTAATTTCAAAATTACGGCTTAAAGTTAGTGTGATGAAAATATTTTAAAAATATAAGCATACTTATATATATATATATATGTATATATATATATATATATATACATAAATACACTCAGTGCCTTAAAAATTTGAGAAACAAGAAATAATAGAAAACTTGTTGCGAAACATGGCATGAAGGTACATGTCAGGATATGTAAGAGATTAGAAACGCAGCAGGATTGTTTTGTGTATATTGCCACTAGAGGGCTTTGAACTTCGTTCTTCTTGACTTATAATGTATGTTAGTAGAGTTTCTTTGCGTGTACTTAATGTGATTCTGAGCGAAAATTTTTAACTAAAAATGTCATGGCGCCACCATCGAAGACAGTATGAGCAGCTGTCAGAGTTCAAGAGGAAAAAAATCATAGGGAGGATAGAAACATGGGTGCTCAGCTTGTTGAGAAGCTGGCCACTTGCACCGTTCTTTTTCTGGGAGGAGGTGTTGGAACTATTGAATAAGAGAGAGTTATAATACACTACAACCAATCTCAGGGTGCTCTCAAAAGAACAATAGCCGTGAAGACTGTCCCAACATACGACAAACTAGCATAATCCGAACTGTCTCATTGTCTATACGACAGATATCACTCTCACTACTGTCCGCTGTGTCTGTCTGTACTCTCCCAAAACGCCTGATTGAAGGACAGTTGCTATCGAGTTGCCTATTAAGTGTACTACCATTGATACCCATTCACCGTGGCCTCCGTTTGGAGTAGTTCCACGCTTGAAGAGATTGGACTGCAACCGAATGGAATCAGTTCATCTTCAATGGCGAATCAAGATTCAATGTGGGCGGATTCAATTCGTGTACGTGTGTGGAGAATTTCTCAATCTTATCTTTGCTATACAGCAGCACATGGCCCTGCAACTAATGTGATAGTATAGGATGTCATCGGATACGGCCTACGGTCACCCTTAATATTGATACTTGTAACCAGCAAGATACTCCAAAGATATCTTCGTGACATTATTCAGCCATATCATCTGTTGCCTATCATAGCTAGGAGCCATTTTCCATCAGGATAATGCTCGTAAGCACTGCAAGGGTTTCACAGGACTCCCTCAATTGCATTTGCGCCCTTATCTGGCTTGTTTAATCCACAGATTTGTCACAGATTGAGAATATATGAGATCATTAAGAGCGGCAAGATGAAAAGCCAACAAGTTTTGTCGAGTTAGAGGTGCGTTTATAGCGTGTGAATGAGAATTAGGTATCACAAAACATCATATGAGACTTCTATGCCTCAAATGCCTGACCGTAAGATAACATGCATTAATCTTAGATGTGTGGCTCAGCAGCACATACTAAAACCTCCATTCATTAGAAATACTTTTTACAATACATGATTATTTTGCTTTAATTTTGTAATCACTTACTTACATTATAGTTGTGTGTGTTTACACATGTAAAATTTCGTTTTATTCTGGCAAATCTTTCTTGGTTCATAAATTGCTATGGCAATGAGTGTATGTATTTATACCTATAATATGTGCATTTATATATATATATAAACTCCTCGAAGATTCTTACAATATCTAAAAATACTGCCTGAAATATTCATAGGAAAGTCATGCAAAATGAAATACGAATAGTTTAACTGGTAAAAAATTTGAATTTGAATGTTTTAGACAGTAATTTTTCTTTATTGTTAAATGAATAACAATGCTTATACTTGTAAAGCATGTATATGAATTTTTCAATGCTATATTTTTTTCTTCTATTGAAGAAAAAATTTTGAACTTACTTTAATTTTTTCTGGAATCAACCTCTCACTGATGCTACTTCTAATTGGCTGATGTAACTAAGTATATCTTTCGACTATTGATGACCAATTATATAAGTTAATTTTATATCATTCCATATGAAGTCCTCAAGGAAATTTAAATTAAAAATATAAAATATCTGAATGCTTATTAAGTGATGGTTCTCTTAAACTATTTATTTCAAAGAATCAAATTTGAACCATAACTTTTAAATATATTAGACTAATTGTCTTTAGAGATTCCTGAGGAGCAATTTGAACTGTAAAATCACAAAAAAGGATTTTAAATACTGTTGCAAATTCTATAGCAGCAGACGTAGGCATTCACATAAAAATATTTTAATGCAATCGGTATTATGAAATGGAACATAGTTTTTTTTTATGTTTGTGTGATATGGTAACAAAATATTTTTTAAAAAAGAAACTTAAGAAAAAACTTATCCACAGCCTTTAAACTTTCAGCAGAGCATCCCCACGATAAATGTCTTATTTCTGAAACTGTTTTCCAATGATGATTTTACAGTACTATAATTATTCCACTATCCATTTTTTCTCTTTGCATTTGCATTAGAATACCATTTAAGTTAGTTCGTTAGTTTAATGTAGTACACTACTCATTCGTAAAATTTAAGCCACACGTTCACTGTAACTAAAACATTTTTTCTTCGAAACATTTGGAGTTTGCTTCCGTAATTAAATTTTATGTTGAATTACTACTTTAAACCGTGGAGAAAATATTGCTTAAGTTTTTCGAATTATAGCTTTAAAATTTGAAAAAAAGAAAATTATTTGCATGCTCTTCAAATATTATTTGATGAGCGAAATATGAAGGCAAGAATGCAGATTCATTTAAGGATAACGAAGTGAATATATATATATATATATATATATATATATATATAATTTATAATTTCACTCTAATACTTATAATTCACTTAAATTTTCTGTTCAGGAATTTTAATTCATAACAGTCTTGAGTTCATTATGGCTTCGCGTGATAACTAATTTTTAACTCTTACCCACCTAACGGTTGATTGATTGAATATTAACGTCGCACTGTTCAGTTACACGAGGGCTTTTGGCGATGGACCACGTAATTTTGAACCATGGTCAAGTGACGTGGACGACACTTGAGCTGGCGCACCTCCTCTCCTCTAACTACTACACCAACGTAAGGAGACGTTTCCAGCCTCGACAGATTTAACGCATCGCCAGATTTAGTCGGCGGGCCCTGAAGTGGGTACTGGGCTCGACCCGTGACAAGCGCGTCACAGTCCTTATACCTATACCACTCGCTACCGCGGCTCACACACCTAACGGAAAATAAATCCGCATTCTGATCTTCAAAACCAAAACTTCAGTGTTTTAGTTTAAGGATGCAATCTTACATTTTCCACGTATCTGGACCAACCAGAAACGTCTTCACCTTATATCACATGATTTTATTAGCTTGTTGTTGACTCTGACTATAAACTATGGATGTTTTTGTAACAATCTTATATATTTGTGTGTGGTTGTCTGCCTGTTTTTTTGTTTTTGTGATATACTTCTCGTATCACCTCTTGTCCGTCAATAAATTATGAATGTTTTTGCGTCTGTTAACCTCATCATCCTTTCCATGACTGAATCAAAACCAAAATGCCTAAATCAAGACCGTAATATTGCATATATGTACAGTGAAAATCGCTTAACATGAAACTGAGGGGACTGGGATATTTTTTCGTGTTAAAGGATAATACCGAAAAACATATTTTCAACAAAATTAAGTTTCTTAGAACCCATTTTATTTACATATATATGTATGTATGCATGTATTTAATAAAAATCAATGAAAAAAAAAACATTCACAAGAACTTAATAAAATTTAATACAAAATTTTCAAGCTTTTTTAAAAGCAAAATGTTTTTAGCTTACACAAGTTTTGCAAAAAAAATCTCATATTTTTCTTTGCATTCTCTTTTTTCGCAACAAATTGTTCGCTGTCGTCCATTTTGATCAAGAACCTGTGCATACTTTTTTTTGATGTTCCTCATTTTGGATGACTTGGGAAAAGGAGCTGCAGTTTATTTCATTTTTATACTCGGAATCTGCATCAATGATATTTTTTGAGCATTGAACAAACTCTAAAATGATTTTTACTGTAAAATCATGGCTGTACACACATTATTTAGCTCGTTACTACAGCACTGAATACTCGTCTGATGATGGGTTGGTATGTCAGTCCATTAATACAGAAAGTTTCTCAGACTTTTCATTAAGTAGCTGGTGTTTTCCACATTTTGTTCATTCCCAGAAGGAAAATTTTTACGTGTTAAGTGATTTTTGTTTCGCGTTAAGAGAAAAAAATGCAAGCAAACACACGTTTGTACGAAGAGATGCATTATTTCAAGTTCACCGATATTTCGCCTTCAGTTTTTACGCGTTAAAATCTATTCTGCCCTGTATATATTTCAAATAGATCCAGAAAAATCCATTTACATAAAGATTTTACTGTGCGGTAAAACAAAGTTTTTAAAGTGGAGTGAAGTAAAGAATATATATATATATATATATATTAGATTAGAAATTACTACCATTATTTTGGTTTATATTTACTCTGGTGTTATTATAGTTATGCTATAATATGCAACTATTATTAATTTTTATTTTCATTCTTTTTAATCTTTTGTTGGCGCTACATTTCAGCCTACTTTTTTATTTAAATTGTATTAGGGTATAGAATCTGGCAACAAATTAATGTTTCCACCTCAGATTTAGCGCGGGCTTTGCATTTGTAAGTGCAATTTTTAGGTAAGTTTGTTCTATCTTGTACGTGGATGTAGATATTTCTATCCATTATTTCCTATTGGGTTTTGCTCAGTGTTATTAAGCAAAAAAAAAGGGGAAGGTTGGCTGCCAAAAACATGTTCAACCCCACTTTTATATAAATTAATTTTTATATAATAACTGTCCAAAGTCAGTAATGTTCATAACACTGTAGCATCCATTTTTACATATACATGTATTCCTTATTACTCTTTTGTCCTTCATTGTGTGATTTTCTCTGCTGTCTGCGGCTTTAGTCGAATATTATTGCTTGATGTTATCTCTTTGTTAGTAGAGAATTGCCTATATATATATATATATATATATATATATATATATATATATATATATATTTAAAAACTCTAGTGAAAAAAATAATTAGCATATTCTACATTATAAGTTTTTTTTTCTTTCTTTCATTTTTTGACATAGAAATGCATAGAAGATGAGAATGGAACCCGTTTTAAAATTAAAAACCTGAAATATGATCGATGGATTTTAGAATACACATACTAATCGTTTAGATTAATATAGAGTTCATACACTTGTTGGCTCCGGTGGCTTAGAGGTAGCGTGCCCTCTTTGTAAGCCTAAGGTTACGGTTTTGACCCCGGTTGAAGTCAATAGATTTTCTGGATGCGAAAATCGTAGGCATCCATGTTATATGATTATGTGGCATGCAAAAGATCCCTTGAGTATTTATTTGGCTCTTGTACTCTTTGCAGTATTTGGTATTCGACGAGAGTTTTAATTGTGTGAATTAAATTCTAACTTTACAGTTTAGTAGCATAAGCCTCCACTAGATGGTGCCGCCAGTAAAATGGCTTCCACTCTTGTGGACTTGCCATATCAGCAAAGGTTTAGTTGGTAATATACAGTCCACACACACATTGGAAAGAAAATACAGAGCTCAGTGTGATATCAACATGCAGATCAGATATAATTTGTTTGCTAATAGTTTTAAAGTGAAATTTTCTTCACAGTTATGTATACCAGTACTTTTATATGTTGTTTAAAAACTTAGCGAAATATCCTTTATATGCGAAAGAGGTAGAAGGGAAAATTATTACATCATATAAAATATATGACATGATGCTACTCATGAAAAAAAATTAAAAGTGCACCTGCTGAAAAATTAAATAGAAAAATCACGTAGTTATATGAACCAAAACCTTTAAAAATTCAATGCTCCACAAACTTATTTTATACTAAAATCTACTTTTAAGATTCAGAATTTTTATGCTGATTTTACTTCAGAGCCGGTAAAGTTTATTTTAAGCACCAACAAAGCGATTTTTAAAAGGGTTTCTCATCAAACACATGTGCAAAATTTAACTGCCTTACAACATTTTCCACTTCCCAGGTAGAAAAATAGACAGATAGTTCTGTAAAACGAAAAACACGAACAAACTAAAAAGTTTAACTTTCCGACTTGTTAAACCACTTTTCGCTTTAAACAGAAAAATCGAAACTTGAGAGGGAATAGTTTTTGTTGTTAGTGAGTCGAAATAAATAGTAGAATGATCCTGAGAATTGGAAGGGTTTTGAATTACGTTCTCCAGTTTATTGTGTTCATTTGTGTTTGCCTTAAAAGAAAGTCTGGATGTTGTGAGGAAGTACAGCTACATATAAGAATTTTGTTGAAAAGTGGAAAAGAAAGAAAATTATCCCAGTGTCTAGATTTTGAAAACGAAACAAGTCCAGATTAAGCGTACAAAGGAAGAATGGATAAAATCTATTTGGTTGAAAGTAAATTTGGGGCTTAATTCTTTTTTTATCATAGATTTGTTATTCTCCGAGACAAACGCTTATGTGTAACAATAGATTGTAATGGGATTTACAATGACGTATTATGTTGCTGTAATACTGTTTTGTTGTATATCCGATGCTTGTAGCATGTAATGCTTAGTTGTAATGCCAAGTTATTTGTTGTAATGATTAATGTTTTGTTGTATTTTCTTTGCTGTAGCATGTAATGCTTTACTACAGAAAAATTCGCTTTTGGAAAAATAATTTTGTAATGGAATAATGTATTTTGTTACAGATTTCAATTTGTATTTATGCAATGCATTTTAGTTAAAAAGAAGGTCGGAATTCTAAGGGGGCATGCAATTTAAAACAGATTATCTCATAGACTTGACAATAAAAGAAGAAATAAATGAAGATAGATCAAACTAAAGACAAGAAAATAGAGAGTGAGAGATGTGGATTTGAATACACGTAAAATTTATAACAATTCGTAAAATATAAACCTAAATATCCAAAAGCTATAAATTAATTGATACATTTTGAGTTTCTTTTATAAAAATAAATTTGCTTGTAAATTTTTTTTTAAAAAAGCCGTTTTAGTATTGAAGCAAAATGTTGAAATTTTTTATTTTACTTAATTTTTGTGAAACTCATATTTGTTGCGGGAAATATAATTAATAATTATTTTTCTATAATTAGATACATACATGTTATTCTAATATGATATTTAATAAATATAGTTTGTTCTGAAAGTATAGCCTGCTGTAAAATATTAGAACAGGCTGTTGGACGCGTTTTATTACAATTTAAAATCGAGGAAATTTGTATTATTGAGAATAGAGGCCGAAAAAAATTAGTGTAATCTGAATAAAAATTATATTTGGTTCGAAAGCCTTATTTTTGCTAAAAATAAAATAATTAGTGCAACTATATAAATAATATGATGTACCGTTTATAGAGCACTTTGTTCATAGAAGTGTAAATAGATATTAGCTTAGAAGTTACTCTTTAATCAACCTTGTGTTAAATCTTTAATTTGTTAAAAATTTTATCAATGTATATCATTATCTTGTAGAACACAAGTATAATAATCAAAGATAATATATTATAATTTTTATTATATTTTTCAAATTCATAAGGACACAGTATTTGTAATATTAAAAAAAACATACAAAATTATATATATATATAATAGCAAAAACATATTATTTAACTATTAGCAGTTATATGCTTTTCTTGCAAAATTCATACTTAAAGCAACAAAAGTTTAAAAACTATTTTAGCACTCCTGGATTTAAAATTATGTATAAATAATTAAAGATTAATATATTCTATACGTATACTAATAATACTATTTTTGTATTTAATATCTTTCAGAACTGCATAATAAATTATTGGAGAAAAACCTTTGTACTTTACACTTATACTCGTAGACCAGGGGTGTCCAATACAGCCTGTACGCATGTGGCCCGCCAGTACGTAAGATGCAAATTCGCCGGACTCGTTTTAAAAAAAAAAATTTTAAATATCAGGTTTTTTAAGTTTTTTTAGATTTTTGTTCTTGGTTTGAGTTTGAAATTTATACATATATATAGATCTACAATGTATTTGCCTGTTACCTGTTCTTGTTTTAAAATAAATTCTTTTTGATAAAAGAAACGTCCTTTAGATTAAAATAGATTTATATTTTACTAAACAGTTACATTTGATTTTACTATATTAAATTACTTTTAAACAAATTCCGAATTGCATTATGCATATTATCCACACTATGGATGGTACAAGATCTTGTGTGTGCGACTTTCATTTCTCCTTCACCTTTTCTATATTTGGAGTGCCCCAAAAGCAAGAGGCAGCCGAGATGTTTTATAAAAATTTAAAAAATACCAGACGGTTAAGGTAAAGGACAATGTATACTTTTAATTCGTTTATGAATGACGACAATAAATCAAATTCCCCAACAATGAGTAACGAAAGATCAATTCAAAAGAAACAATCAAAATTTTCAAGAAAAAATTTGTGTGGCAACTGTAATATTCTTAAACATTACTTCTTGATCATTACATTATTGTATTATAAAACATTATTATATTATCTATGTCTGTATACATGAAGGCCAATGAAACAATAATAATAATTCATTCTAGTTTCTAAATGTCTTCCTCCTATAAATGTTTGTTTCCAAATCTGATATAAAGGTATATATTTTTATGTTCGACCCGCGAGACTATAATGTTTTTCCGTAGAGGCGCGCAAGGTCATTTCGGTTGGACATCCCTACTCTTAGACAATAACAATATCTGGGCTGACACCTGTTACTCTTCATACTTTAAGACTACTTATATCTTACAGGCGCTCTCTCAAATCAGAGAGAGAGTTTAATGCAGTGCTTCTCAAAGTTTCAATATTCGCGACCCAATATTTAATCATAATTTTCATAGCGCTCCCCCCACCATACAATAACAATGTATTGAATTTAATAATGCTATACTTTAATGTTAAAAATACGATACGACTTTAACCTCTGCCACCAGCGTATATAAACGTCTCTCTCAGTCAAAATGTTAATTTCCCCGGACGTACATATAAGGCTTTCCAAAGTAAGATAATTTCTGTGCAAAATTATTCCGAATCCACAAAATTATCCACAAAATTATTCCGAAGGCTTTGAACTGTAATAAAAGGGCCTGGATAACGTTTGAGAAGGATTTACTTATTTCAGATTATTTTCTTATTAATTTCTTCTCGCTCCCAATACATCACATACGCGCCTACGTGGAAAACGGTTGGCATTGGGTAGCATCGTAAAACTTGAATCGGTATTTTAGGGATTAATTATAAACCATACAAATTATCATGATAATTGTTAATTTTTGTATATAATTTTATATATGACAATCCCATGGGGTCACTGGTAATTATTAAACTTGTTTCTTGTCTTAATATTGTTAAATTAATTCTCATATACATTGTGTAGCACTGGTACATTTATATGTGTAATATATCAGTGTAAATGTGAATTTTATTTTTATTATGTCAAAAATGTATTTTATTTGTTTTCTTTCTTCAGTAAATTATGAACAATTTTATTGCTTTTGTTTTCGATTCTTCAATAGGCTCAAGCGCCACCTTGTAGAGGCTGCTCATGCTCTAAGCGGGGCGCGCCCCATTGTCAAGAAAACGCTGGTTTAATGCAATTTCCCATTCCATGTGGTTTTCTTTGCTATAACCAGGATGCCAATATACAGTTCGACCTAAATGCTCCTGTGCATTGAGAACAAAACAATGGATATTGTTATTCCAGCCTCAACTCACACCCATCAATTATTTTACGGTAGTGACAGAGCTAGAGTTGCAAAAACATCGCAACATAAAGTAACACGAGGTACGCAAGTACCAGACCTCGGAATTTCGAAAGTTCATGAAGTGCCGGGCGATACCCAAGCTGGTAAAGGACTTTTCCATCTTCAAGAACCCCCGCAAGCGGGATGACTTTGAGCCTTGAAAGATTTAACGCGTTGTAATATGGCCCCCTTTGGGTAGTAATTCCATATCCTTATCAGTCAGCGTGAATTAGAGGTGTGGATTCTCAAAATGAACAGATATTTTAAATTCTTAATATGACTTTATTAAGAATATAACTTAAACGTCTAACAATTTAGATAAATTTATATAAATGAGAATCTAGGATGAACGAATACACAGAAATAGTTAAACCGAATCGCGTAATTTAGACCACTTTCTCTAAATAATTATATTAGCCACCTATTCTCTCACTTCTAATAATATTACAAGTCCTAATATCAAATAATCAGTCCTACCTTATTCCAAACTTAACTTCAAATCTTTTTGCAATGGAAACCTTTGGGTGCGTGTGTGCAATGCGTGCACCTGTAGTAATGGTTGAGTTTCTAGGGTAACTTTTCGATATTGTCAATTCACGCTCGTATCTTCTCCAAACATAACATTCGTCAAACAAATTACCATCCTGGCTGTTCTTTAAAAGCTATCTTATTTGCATTTCTTATCCGCATTTCGGGTTTTTGATTTTGGTTGAAAAGAGCTGCCATTAATCTTGGCCGTCAAAGGAACCAGAGTAAGCAGTGCTTTTAAAAAAAGACGCGTGAGAACGTCACAGCGTATCGGCTTCTCACACGGCGGGGTTTCAGCGGTACTAAATTCGAAATGATATACCACCCACGAATCTGTGACGTTGACCACTATATACAAGTCACATTATTTTATTTTAGTGAATGAGAGTTATTTCGATGGGGCAAATACAAGGCAAATGTTGTCCGTTTGCATAGACCTCGTAATTTTGAAATCCTGGGTCAAGTGATTGGTAAAGGACATGTGAGCTCTGTTTGCTCCCTGAAACTAACACACTAACTAGAGGACTTGAGCCACGACAGATTTAACCCGTGATCCCTACCGCGCTGAATCTTCAGTATCAGGATTCGAACTACAGACACTTACCACAGCCATGAGTTTGTGCAAATATCAACTAGGTTGGAAGCCAATGTGTGTAGAGAGGAGCTGATGCGCATTGGAATTTCGATGTTTATTGTCCTCCCCATTGGCGTGTGTGTGGTAGTTTGAAGGGGGGGGGCAAGCTCATGTGTCGTTCTTGTCACTTTTTGACCACTCTCAAAATTATGAGGTCCGTCGCTGAATAGACCCTGTGTTGCTGTATAGTACAAACGTTAATATAATCCTCACTTCACATCTACCATCCCACTGAGGTGCCGCATGCTGGTGAGTGAGTCACTGAATATTAATGTCGCCCCATTCAGCTATTCGTTTTGTTTTTGGTGCCGGACCGCATAATTTTGAGTCATGGTGAAGGGACGACGACGACACCTGAGCTAGCATCCCTCTCCCAACTTCCTGTTCACAGCAATGGAGTGGGCTTTAACGGGCATTACCTCCCTAGCCTAGGCTTGTCTTCAGTGGTATTAGGCTCGAACTCATCACATACCGGACACGAGTCCGTTACGTAGCCTCAGGGCTGCCGCACCCAGCACTCCTTTACGGTAGTAGAAGTGATATATATTCTTTCTTTCGAGCAATCAAGGCTCCAAATAAATTATTCATTTACCATCATTCAAAAATTTTTCCACCTATTGAAATGCATATAGCTTTATCATGGTATATAGCTGTTTGATAAAAATAAAATAGAGCGTAAAACTGAAAAAAGAACAAAACAAAATCATTCTTCACCAGAACTGTTTCTTTTATATAATTACTTTTCCCAAAGGTAAACTTAAAAAGCGGCACGGTAATACATTATTATGTTACTTCTCTGGCCTATCGCTTAAAATACATTGCGTCAGCATAAATTCCCTTTCTGCTCCAATTTGTCGCAATGAAGAATTAAGTGACAAAGATTTTGATTTCTTTACTTATTTGTTAGACACTTTTTACTAAAACCGAATAAATTAATCCTCCGGGGATAATACTCATCAATATGGCCTAATATTTCGCCCTTCTTTCATACGGTGAACAAAAGAAAAGCTTCTTTTGCAAGGAAAAGAATTTAAGATTCGGCCTGAGGTAGTTAAGAGTCGACAGACACGGCATGTTAATGAATAAAGACGAATTATTTCCAAACTCTCCTTAATTACTTGAATTCGGAAAAAGAAACGGTATTGAAAGAACAATTTTCACAATACGGTTCCAAAACAAACAAAAAATTAAAGAAGTGGAAAAGTTCTTGATGAAGGGAGTAGCGTGGCTTGGCATATTTCGTAATGTATTTTCGTGTTAATATACAAATGACATATTCTAGCATAAAACGAAATGTTGGTGTAATAAATGAGTGATTCATGCAGTAAAAACACAGTAAACAACTTAAAAGTATTTGCATTTCTGATGAATAAATTAAGTATTAATATGTATAAGAATGCATTTAAGCCAATTTTATAATATACCTGTGGAGGATAGAACCCACGAACTATGGATTCACAGTCGCGTAACATACCACTGTATCGTAAAAAATGATCGTTACTGTCTTGGAGGCTGTTACTGGCTTATGTAGATATATATATATATCTCTTACAGTACTCCCCTCACCGAAAGAGTCGTGTAGGGAGGGTAGAAATTTGAATGGTATATTAGCGTATGCAGCATGGCTTGTTAGAGCTGTGAAGCCGGTTGCCGTCAATTAGTGGTGTTGCACTGCGTCTGACGAATTTTAAGTTGCTGCGTCAAGTGAAAGTCTCAATTTGATTTTGGCTTCGCCGCGCCGCAGGTTTCTTGACATTCTGGATTCCTTCGAAGTGTGATGGCAACCACCGATCAGAAGGTTTGCGTTTTGTTATCTGGTAACCAATTTAGTGGCACGTATCCGGGAGTCCTAACCACCAATGTGGCTATGTATCCGGTGGATAGAACCCGCGATTTATGGATTCATAGCCGCGTAAATATAAATACCAGATAAAAGCGATTCACCATACGGAGGGTTGTTATTGCAGTTTATGCAGATATCCAGCGTACGCCTTTTATTATTTCCCTAAATACAAGAAATTAATTTTCTACGAACAGTAGGCAAGAGTGTCTCTGATATAGCGTCATAAATTATATTAATTTTATCATCCTGTAAAATAAGGAATAGGCATATTAATGAAAAACTTAGCTTATTTCATTCGATGGCCAAGTCATTTACAAATTTTGTCTGAATTTATAAAGATCAAGGTATTTGATTACTCAAAGACAGCTTTTTATTTCTATATAAGTTCAACTGCTGAAAACCTTTTCTTTTTTTTTATGTTTCACATTTACAATCATATTCTAAATGTTTTCACGTGTTTTATGGTATGTATTTTGCTAATAAAAGAGCAGCTATACTTTAACAATCTTGGTAGTGTACAAAACCTGTTTTATGCTCAGAATAATTTAAAAACTAGTAATAACTAAGATAAAATAATTAAAAAAATCTAATAACTGAAATATCTATCGTCCCGTACTGTTGTTGGTATTCTTGAGTTAAGATTACGATTCTTCTAATGGTTTAATTTGAATATTGTCACTCTTAAAACCTTGGAGGGCAATTTTGGTGATGGATTTCCCTATATATTTCAGCCTCGACCAAGTGAAGAGTACAACACTTGAGCTGACAACATATCTACAAGCATCCACCCATATGCCAAGGTAAATATAGGCGTGATCTCTGGCTAAAGATCACATCATAGAATGATAAACATTTCCGTAAAATAAAATTTAATTCCAAGGCCAATATGTGCTAAAAATAAAAACGATTTGGTCGAAGCTCGCCACTGAAGTTATTTATACCCTAAATACTTCCTTAAATCATTTGTTTTATCATAACAAGAAGTATAATTTTTTCTTGTTAATCTACTTCTTTAAGTTAATTACTACTACTTGATAAAATAGGTTTTGTTTTACTTTTATTAAATAGTATAATTAATATATAAATATAAATATACATATGACAGAATTGGCCAACATTAAGTGGTAATTAATTTCCGTTAATTATCCTAAAGTATCGTATTGTCATCCAAAGCCATAATCGTGTACATAAATTGTGTTCAACTGAATGCTTTTAAAAACGTGAGAAGAAAACCTTTCTCAAGTTTTGACACAAGTCGCCAAAAGGGTCGTTAAATCGCCAAAAAATTAATTTAATTTTTAATCAATTAATTTAATTAATTAATTTTCATTAATTATACTAAATTATTGTATTGTCATTCAAAATAATCGTGCATATAAAATTTCCAGCTTCAAATGACTTATTATTTTAAAATGGCTGCATAACGATTAAAACTACCAAGAAAAATAAATAAATAAATATATATATATATATATATAGAAAGTGTGAGTTAACAGTGTTGTATAAATTTGAAAACTATTCATACAGTTTCTTACTTACCTAAATTTTTAAAAATTCACATTTTTTAATAAGTAAATATCCTAATTTACTTTTTATTTTAATTGCTTGCATAGTATATATTCATATAACCTGCGCATTTAATTATTTTGGCAACCTCATGAATATATCTGGGTTTTCAGTCTTTTATTTGAGCATTCATCTTATATTTATATTTTTACCTGGTCGTTTTATAATTAGTATCATTTCTTTTTGGTGTCGTCACTTGACAGTGGTTTTACTCATGTGATTCGCGTTTCAAATAAACCCTCATATAACTGAAATTGGTTATAAAACAAATAAATCTACAGTCCATATCTTAATCACACCTTTAAAAGTTGCTGGAAGTTTATATATATTGCTTCTAGCTCCTTAACTATATATTCTTCTACCAGTCCCAAAATTCATTTTTAAAGAGCACCTTCTTTAATATTCTGAAAGGTATTTGTAAACAACGGAATATTTCCTTTCTCCTTATTGCAGCTACTTTAAAAGAGAAAGAAGAATGTCCTAAAGTAGTCAACATACAAAAAATGTGTAAACCGCATGACCTTCAGAATGCCGGAATATTGCCGCCGCTTCACCATCACGTCCATGACATCCTTCGTTAAATTATTATTTAAATATGTTTCAGGCTTTTTGAATCTCCTCGCAGATGCATTAAATCGTAGATAGTCACAGCGTGAAAAGGAGAAGAATATTTGATGTTTCGTTTATGCATCTGAAACATTTGTTGTTTCCTTCTGAAAACCATATAATGTAGAGTAGTTTGCTCTCTTCTTGAATTTAAAACACAGAAGGAAATTTCTTTCTTTTTATATTGGTCGCAAATATTACATCACTTTCTTTTTAAAAAATAACGTGACTGGTGTAAGACATGGTCTGCTCATCCTACCGGGATAATGGACTTTATCCACAAAATTACTCTTTTGCTTGTAAAGCGGTGAGCAAACTCAATCTTTTCTTCGAGAGTAAAATATGCTTCAATCAACTTATATATAACTGTTTTACACTGTAACTTCATGTCTCTCTTGGGTTTATACACTTGCGGACATCAGCTTCAGTTTTCCTGCTTTTATCAGTTATAACGTTTATTTCCTCTACTATAGCACTTCCACAACCGAGGCCATAACACTTCGAAACAGTAAAGCAAATAGGCACAACTCCTGTATCCGAAAAATACCATTTTACAAAGTTCTACAACCGCACTGATCCATGCCCGATATTCGTGCCCGTCTATTTTGTCCATATATTTCAGCGTTCAATACCTATGACAACAGATGTGTGATGTACAATCAAAAGGTATTCACAGTTGTAAGCTTCTCAAACTTTCAATATACGAGTCCACTATTCAACGTCATCATTTCCATAGCGCCTCCATACAAGGAACAAATGTGTATATTGAATTCAATAATACCTGTCCTTTATGCCTAAAGCTGCCAATGCTACTTTTAATCTCTTATGTGCCACCGAATATATAAACCCGCCCGTGTTGGTATCGTGCGATGTTCAGCCATGACATATATAGTCGTTCTTCTAAAGCCGATCTTTTCTGTGCAGGGCTTATTCATAAAATTATTCCGAAGACTTTGAATGCAATAAAAGGATCTTGGACAGTGTTTATGAAGGATTTGCTTATTTTCAGAGGATTTGCTTATTTATTCCTTTTTCTCCTCCTCAAAAACATCAAAATACGCTGGTCTACATGGAAAATGGTGGCATTGGGGAGCGAATCGTAAACTTAATCGGCAAGTTAAGGAACAATGGTAAACCGTACAAATTTTTAAAAGCTATCTTATTTATTTCTTACCCGATTTCGCTTCTGGATTTTGGTTTGGGAAAAGAGTTGCCATTAATCTTGGCCGTCAAAGAACCCAGAGGTTATGTTAAAAAAAGACGCGTGAGAACGTCACAGCGTATCGGCTTCCTCTACACGGCGGGGTTTCAGCGGTACTAAATTCGAAATGATATACCACCCACGAATCCGTGACGTTGACCACTATATACAAGTCACATTATTTTATTTTAGTGAATGAGAGTTATTTTGATGGGGCAATACAAGGCAACAAGCGATCTATTGGCGACAGACCTCGTAATTTTGAAACTTGGCCAAGTGACGAGAAGGACATGTGAGCTCTGTTCCCCTCTCGAAACTAACACACTAACTAGAGGACTTGGAGCCACGACAGATTTAACCCAGATCCCTTTACCCCATGAATCTTCAGTAGTATCAGGATTCGAACTACAGACACTTACCACAGCCATGAGTTTGTGCAAATATCAACTAGGTTGCTGCCAATGTGTAGAGGAGCTGATGCGCATTGGAATTTTCGATGTTTATTGTCCTCCCATTGGCGTGGTGTGGTAGTTTGAAGGGGGGGCAAGCTCATGTGTCGTTCTTGTCACTTGACCAATTCTCAAAATTATGAGGTCCGTCGCTAATAGACCCGTGTTGCTGTATAGTACAACGTTAATATAACTCTCACTCACATTCACTCACTCCCCTACTGAGGTGCTACGTGGGTGAGTGAGTCACTGAATATTAATGTCGCCCTATTCAGCTATTCGTTTTGTTTTTGGTGCCGGACCGCATAATTTTGAGTCATGGTGAAGGGACGACGACGACACCTGAGCTAGCATCCCCTCTCCCAACTTCCTGTTCACAGCAATGGGAGGGGTTTAACGGGCATTACCTCCCTACTAGGCTTGTCTTCAGTGGTAATAGGCTCGAACTCATCACATACCGGACACGAGTCCGTTAATTTAGCCTCTAGGCTGCCGCACTCAGTATACTTTACGGTAGAAGTGATATATTCTTTCTTTCGAGCAATCAAGGATGCTCCAACAAATTATTCATTTACCATCATTCAAAAATTTTTCCACCTATTTTGAAATGCATATAGCTTTATCATGGTATAGTTGTTTGATAAAATAAAATAGAGCGTAAACTGAGGAATAAAACAAAATCATTCTTCACCAGAACTGTTTCTTTATATAATTACTTTTCCCAAAGGGGTAAACTTAAAAAAAAAGGACATCAGACACATTATTATGTTACTTCACTGGCCTAATGCTTCTAAAAATACATTGCGTCAGCAGCATAAATTCCCCTTCTTTGTTCTACTTGTCGCAATGAAGAATTAAGTGACAAAGATTTTGATTTCTTTACTTATTTGTTAGACACTTTTTACTTAAACCGAATAAATTAACTCCTCCGGGGGATAATACTCATCATTTAAGTGCCTAATATTTCATTCTTCTTTCACGGTGAACAAAAGAAAAGCTTCTTGCAGAAAAGAATTTTAAGATCCGCCTGAGGTAGTTAAGTCGACAGACACGGCGATGCGACGAATAAAGACGAATTATTTCCAAACTCTCCTTAATTACTTGAATTTTGAAAAAGAACGGTATTGAAAGAACAATTTTCACAATAATACGGTTCAAATGAACAAAATTAAAGAAGTGGAAAAGTTCTTGATGAAGGGAGAAGGTATTTACATATTTCTAATATTTCTAAGCTAATATATTGCACAATGCATTATACGTATTCTAGTATAAAACGATTGCTATGTAATAAATGAGTGATTCATAAAAGAAAAAAAATACAGGAATACAATCTTTATAAAAGTATTTGCATTTCTGATGAATAAATTGCTATTAATATGTATAAGAATGCATTTAAGCCAATTTTATAATATACCTGTGGAGGATAGAACCCACGAACTATGGATTCACAGTCGCGTAACATACCACTAGACAAAAATGATCGTTACTGTCTGGAGGCTGTTACTGGCTTATGTAGATATATATATATATCCTCTACAGTACTCCCCCACCAGTGAGTCGTAGGAGGGGCGAATTAATGGTATATTAGTTACGGTGAGCATGGCTGAGTTGAGCTGTGAGTTGTTGCTGTCAATTAGTGGTGTTGCATCAAGTAGTCTGACGAATTTTGGTTGCTGCGTCAAGTGAGTCTGACGATTTTGGTTGCTGCGTCAAGAGAGCTTGATGACTTTTGATTCCTCTTTTGGCGGGTAGATGGTACAACTACTGATCAGAAGGTTTGCGTTTTGTTATCTGACAAGGTAACCAATTTAGTGGCACGTATCCGGAGTCCTAACCACCAATGTGGCTATGTGTATCCGGTGGATAGAACCCGCGATTTATGGATTCATAGCCGCGTAACATATCACTAGATAAAAGTGATCAGCACTATACGGAGGCTGTTACTGGCTTATGCAGATATCCGCTGCATGCCTTTTATTATTTCCTAAATACAAGAAATTAATTTTCTACGAACAGTAGGCAAGAGTGTCTCTCTGGATATAGCGTCATAAATTATATTAATTTTATCATCCTGTAAAATAAGGAATAGGCATATTAATGAAAATTTAGCTGTTATTTCATTCGATGTATGTTTTACTTACAAATTTTTGTCTGAATTTATAAAGATCAAGGTATTTGATTACTCAAGACAGCTTTTATTTCTATATAAGTTCGAACTGAACTTTTTTTATGTTTCACTTTACAACTATATTTAAATGTTTTTCACGTGTTTTATGGTATGTATTTTGCTAATAAAAGAGCAGCTATACTTAACAATCTTGACAGTGGTGAAAAAAAAACTGTTTTTATGCTCAGAATAATTTAAAACTAGTAATAACCAAGATAAAATAATTAAAAAAAAATCTTAATAACTGAAATATCTATCGTCCCGTAATTACAGTTGGAGATTCTTGAGTTAAGATTACGATTCTTTCAATTTATTTAATTTGAATATTGTCACTCTTTAAAGGAACTTGAGGGCAATTTTGGTGATGGATTTCATATATTTGGGCCTCGACCAAGTGAAGAGTACAACACTTGAGCTGACAACATATCTACAAGCATCCACTCCACGCCAAGGTAAATATATGATTCTGTCAAAGATCACACTATAGAATGATAAACATTTTGTAAATAAAATTTAATTCCAATAATATGTGCTAAAATAAAAACGATTGGTCGAAGCTCACTAGTTATTTTATACCCGAATACTTAAATCATTTGTTTTTATCATAACAAGAAGTATAATTTTTTTTTCTTAAGTTAATTCCTACTTTAAGTTAATTACTACTACTTGATAAAAATAGTTTTTAGCTACTTTTTATTAAATAGTTACAATTAATATAAATATGTATATACATATGACAGAATCACAACATTAAGTGGTCATTAATTTGTATTAATTATCCTTAAAGTATCGTATTGTCATCCAAAACAATCGTGTACATAAAATTTCAGTTCAACTGAATGCTTTAAAACGTGAGAAGAAAACCTTCTCAAGTTTTGACACAAGTCGCCAAAAGGGTCGCTAAATCGCCAAAAATTAATTAATTTTTAATCAATTAATTTAATTAATTAATTTTCATTAATTATAATTAAATTATTGTATTGTCATTCAAAATAATCGTGCATATAAAATTTCAGCTCAAATGACCATTTTAAAATGTATTTTATTAACGATTGAAAATTCCACCAAGAAAAATAAATAAATATATATATATATATATATATAGAAAGTGTGAGTTAACAGTGTTGTAGGAATTGAAAAACTATTCATACAAGTTTACTTACCTAAATTTTTAAAAAATCTACATTTTTTAATAAGTAAATATCCTACTTTACTTTTATTTCTTAATTGCTTGCATAGAGAGACCATATAACCTGCGCATTTAATTATTTTGGCAACTCTCATGAATATATCTGGGTTTTCGGTTCCTTTTATTTGAGCATTCATCTTATATTTATATTTTAATTGGCTGTTTTTATAATTAGTAGATACCATTTCTTTTTTTGGCGTCGTCACTTGACAGTGGTTTTAATTACGTGATTCGCGCGCGTTTCAAATAAACCTCATATAACTTCGAAATTGGTTATAAACAAATAATCAATAAACCATATCTTAATCAATAATCTTTTTTAAAAAGTTGGAAGTTTATATATATATTGCTTCTTAGCTCCTTAACTATATATTCTTCTACCAGTCCCAAATTCATTTTTAAAGAGCACCTTCTTTAATATTCTGCTGAAAGGGTATTTGTAAACAACGGAATATTCTTTCTCTTATTGCAGCTACTTTAAAGAGAGAAGAATGTCCTAGCAATAACATACAAAAATGTGTAACCATGACTCAGAATGCCGAATATTTGGTTGCCGCTTCATCTACTACGCCTACGACACCTTTCGTTAAATTATTTAAAAAATATAGTTTCGTGCTTTTTGAATTCTCCTGTAGATGCATTAAATCGTAGATACGTACAGTAGAAAGGAGAAGAATATTGTTGATGTTGTTTTTTATGCATCTGAAACATTTGTTGTTTCCTTCTGAAAACCATATAATGTAGAGTAGTTTGCTCTCTTTCTTGAATTTAAAAACACAGAAGGAAATTTCTTTCTTTTATATTGGTCGCAAGATATAATTTTCTTTTAAAAAATAACGTGACTGGTGTAAGACATGGTCTAAGTCATCAAATGGGATAATGCTAATGGGACTTTTATCCAATAAAAATTACTCTTTTGCTTGTAAAGCAGAGTAAACTCAATTTTCTGAGAGTAAAATATGCTTCAATCAACTTATATATAACTGTTTACACTGTAACTTACAAATTTTCTTGGCTTATACACTCTAAATGGACATCAGTCTCTAAGCTCTGCTTATCAGTTATAACGTTTATTTCCTCTACTTTATAGCACTTCCACAACCGAGGCCATAACACTTCGAAACAGTAAAGCAAATAGGCATGAACTCTTTCTCCAGACTCGAAAAATACCATTTTACAGTTCTAAGAAGAATCCACTGATCTGAAAAAATGATATCGTGCCATTATTTTGTCCATATTTGGCGTTCAATACTCCATGACAACAGATGTGTGATGTACAATCAAAGGTATTCACAGCTGTGCTTCTCAAACTTTCAATATACGAGACCCACTATTCAATCATCATTTCCATAGCGCCCCCCTCCATACAATAACAATGTATTGAATTCAATAATACTATTCTTTGATACTAAAGCTACAATGCTACTTTAATCTCTTATGTGCCACCGACATATATAAACGTCTTGCTTAGTCAAAGTATTAAATGCACATGACGTATATATACGTCTTTCGGAAGTACGATCTTTTCTGTGCAGGGCTATTCATAAAATTATTCCGAAGACTTTGGAATGCAATAAAAGGATCTTGACAGTGTTTGCGAAGGATTTGCTTATTTCAGAGGATTTGCTTATTTATTCCTTTTCTCCTTCCCCTAAAAAAACATCAAAATACGCTGGTCTACATGGAAAACGGTGGCATTGGGGAGCGAATCGCGTAACTTTTAATCGGCAGTTAAGGAATTAATTATAAACCGTACAAATTATCGAGGTAAATGTTAATACAAACCCATGGGGTCACTGATAATTATCAAATTTGTTTTTAACTTAGTATTGTTAAATTAATTATAAAATACATTGTACAGTACTGACACATTTATAAGTGTATTATACAATATCAGTGCAAATGTTATTTTATATCTTATTATATCAGAAAGTATATATTTTCTTTGTTTACTTTCAGTAAGTCAATTTTTTAAATAATCTTTTCGATTTTTCAATATGCTCATGCCCCCTTCGTAGAGTTATCACGACCCCATGGGGGAGCACCCTCCAATTTGAGAAACGCTGATTCACAGCAATAGATGCTTTTATGAAATTTCCTTCCACTATAGACGAATAATAGAAATAAAAAAAAACACGATCTGACATTGATTGTTTTGACGGTTTGTGTCTAGGTTTTTGAGAGTTTTAATACTGCACCTTTATGCGTTTCAAATTAGCGTTTGAATGAGTTATTATATCTATATACTGTCTAATTTAAGGATCTCTCCTTAAGGTAGGACCTACTTTAGCATAGGGACCCAGGGTCTCAAAAAATATTAAGATTTCTCTGGGCCCAGGGCCTCAAATAGTCCTAAGAGGCATAAATCAGGCTAGTGCAGCATTTCTCAAACTGTGGGGCGCGAACCCTTGGAGGACATGATAACCACACATAAAGGGCACTAGCATGTCGAAAATAAACGATTCTTTAAAAAATATTATGTTACTGAAAGGAAGCAAAACAAAATACGCTGTGACATAGCAAAAAGTAAAATGCACATTTACATTTATAAATATACCAGTACTGCACAATGTATTTGCTATTTAATTTATCAATACTAAGTTAAGAACAAACGTTTAATAATTACTAGCGACCCCGTGAGCTTGCCATATACAAAATTTAATACTTATCTTGATAATTTATATGGCTTATAATTAAGGTTGCATAGTTGCTTTAGTGTCAAAGGGCATTATTATTGTAAGGAGGGAGGAGGGTACGATGAAAATTATGACTGAAGATTGGGTCGCAAGTATTTAAAGTTTGAAAAGCACTGTGCTAGTGGCGTCAGGCGAGGTAATTTTAAACCTAGTGTAAAAATACGATATTAGGGTACTAATATAAACTATTTACTTCAATAAAATAATTATATTATAAGAGTAATACTCCATTTACATTTGATTCAAGCTGATTTCCTACTAAAGATCTTTTCACTGTATTAAAATGCATAAAACTAAAAATAAAGTTTTGATTGAATCAGCTAATTATAAATATATAAAAATAAATTTAATTTTCAGGTATTATTAAAAAAATAATACACGCATGAAGTAACTCTTGAAACATTTGATACTGTTAACACTCACATAAAATTGAATTAATTGGAAATTAAATATCCTTACTTTCACTAGCTCATTTATATACGACGCTTGTTCCGTTGGCGGAGAATTCAGGTCCATGTTAAAGGTAATTCATTTTTGGTCTGTCATAAATACTTACAAAAGTTGCGGTAATTGTTAGCTAGCTTCATCATGAGACAGGAGAGATGGATGTAACGTCAGTTTCAGTTCCAACCGGTGGTACAGTGAATGAAAAATTCTGGTCTCTATATGTTCGTGGTCTTTTCTGATATCGCACTTTTCTTTAGGGAATATGTATTAGTGTATAAGTGTTTTAGCAAAATAAATCGATGAAAATCCGAGAATTAAGATAGATTCAAATATTTATTAAAAAAAGATTTATTTGTTATTAGTTTCTTAAAATAGAGTTAGTCAAAAGTGATCTAATTTTATTTCCATTATCAGACTTATACCCATTGTTTTTTATAAGTATCGATGGAATACATAGAAATATCGATGAAGTAAATCCAATGTCCTTCTTAAGGTATCCGACTACGTTCGGAACCGTGATTTAAAAAAAGTGCATAAATGGATAATTTCCATGATATTTTTTTGTCACTTAATTGAAAAATGTTAAAAAAATTTTTTTAAGGCCGACAAAAAAAATTTTTTAAATAAAATTTGGCAAAAATTTAAATTAGAATAAACCTTTTTCAAATGCTCCTTTTTGGGAAAAAAGTTTATTATAATAAAATTTTTTTTGTATATAGCTCAACCTTTGCAGAAGCTCAAAATATGATGTTTGAAAAATTCACATTATTTTCAGAGTTTAAAACCCCTTGAAATAATTATCGGCTTTTTTCTTTAAAAATTTTTCCCCTGTTGTCGTAAAACATGGATAAACCCACTTTGAGTTATTTAAATTTTTACAAATTTAGTTGAGCCTTTTTTAGGGTCGAGCTATATACAGGCAAAAAATTATTATAATCGAAGCATTTTTCACAAAAAAGGGGAATATTTTGAAAAAGGGTCATTCTATCTTCATTTTTGTCAAAAAAATTGTACTTAAATAATTTTTAGTAAACTATTCTTTAAAAAAAATTTTATATACATTTTCAATCTAAGTAACTAAATATCATAAATGTTTCCAATACGCTTTTTAAAATCACGGTTCCGAACGTAGTCGGATATCTTAAAAAGTAATTAATTATACCCAAATTATTTATTTTATGAATATAAATTTGATAATAGTACATTAAATATTACAAAAGAAAAATTTTTGAAATAAACCTTACGTTAATTTTTTTTTAAAATAAAATTGTGTTATAATAGAGGGGTTGTATCACTTTTTGTAAAATAAGCTTATATGTAATAAGTTTATATAAAATCTAACAAACTTTTGTAATTGAATAATAAATTCTAATATTGTTTTTTAAATAAAAATATAATTTTTATAGAGGAAACACTTAATTTACAATATTAATACCACATAAATGCTGACTGTGTCAGATTGAATAAAAAGAAGTTACTCTTAATAACTAGACCGAAGCTCAATAAAAAATTCATATTGAACTCTTTGACTTTGTTCGCATTTTAAACTGAACTTTTGTTGTATAAAAGAAGCACCACAAGTGGTGCTTTTATAAACCATTGATACGTGTAAAGTTTTTGCTATCGGCTTTGCGGCTATTAATTAACATTTTATTCTTGTTGGCTTCGGTGGCTTAGATGCAGCGCCGTCTTACAAGGCCTCAGCACGCACGTCATATGTGTATGTAGCATGTGAAAAATCCCTTATATATACTTTGTATACATATATATGCTTTTCTAAAGTACAATCTTCTCTGTTCACTTTTATTCTTAGAATTATTCCGAAGGCTTTGGTAGAGGATTTTTCCTTATTTATCCCCCAAATGCATCAGATACGCTCGCCTGCATAGAAAATGATGGCATTGAGGAGTGAATCGCGTAACTTTTAATAGGTAGGTATGGGATTAATTGTAAATCGCACACGTTATCAGGATAAGTGTTAATTTTTGCATATAATTTGATATATATCAAGCCCATGGGGTCACTGGTAATTATTAAACTTGCTCTTAATTTAGTATTGTTAAATTAATTTTCGAATATATTGTGCAGTACTGATACATCTATAAGTGTATTAAATCAGTGAAAATGTTAATTTTATTTTTTATTATGTCAGAATGTATTTTGTTTGTTTACTTTCAGAAAATGAATAATTATTTTAAACAATCTTTTGTTTTCGATTTTTTTAATATGCTCGTGCCCCTCTAGTACAGTTATCACACCCTTTTAGGGGAACAGGTCCCACCGTTTGACAAACGTTGCCTTAAGTTAAATCGAAAAGCTATATTTATTTCTCCATTTTTTTAAATAACCCATTTAAAAATTAATGTTTTATTAAACTAATTTAAATCAACCTATCTATGTAATCAACTAAACTGATATGATTTATCGATAGGATTAATTTCAATCGGTGTATTATAAGTAAGAAAATACTAGTTTGTAACTTACAGTCGATGGAAAAGATACATTTGTGCTGAGACAAATATTGTTTTAAAACTCATATTAAGCAAATGCGTCGAACGATTCATTGTTCTGGCATCTTGATCCGATTGAATGAGTTTCCATCCATTGCCATTGGGATCGAATATCTTTCGCAACCTCTCTAGGTACCAAACAATCCTCTCGAAAACTTAATCACAATTAGAACTCACTTTCCCAAAAGTTCTTGAGTTCGAGGCTGGAGATCTATTCCCAACGATCACAACCTTTTCACTTCATTTTCTCTCAGAACGTTCATTACGAGCAGACGATTTTTCATTCGGTGGAGGAAATGGAACACGGAGTGTTGGGAAGGGCTCCGAACAAAGCGGACATGTCGTCCTCTTTTAATAAAGACAAATTTATGGAAGCTTAGCCTCCTCTTTCTCCGATTCCGTAGAAATGAGAGTCACATCGTTTTCCCTTTAACACCTGTTTGAAAGATGCCCTCCGAGTGGAGGCTGTCGTCAGCAGATTTTCTTTGCAGAAGAGGGGACGATGTACAAACTACGAAGATTTCTGTCTGAATGATATTCATTCTTATTTCCTTTGAGAAAAGGCGAAAAATAGAGAAGTATGAGTTGTGAATAAATTAATTCTGGACCAATGTCAGAGAGTTATTAAATTAGTGTGGTTTATGTGTCTACTACTTTACTCACTTTTGAACTAAAGGTAAATGACAAGGGATGGTTACATTTTTTTTCTAAATTCTGTACCAAGAAATGCTAAGATTTTAGGATCTAGTTCTATTTTAAGTATAGTTCAGATTAGGGGTTGGTAATCTATGGCACGCGTACTATATGTGGCTCACGGAGCAATTCTCAGAGGTCCTCCACAAAGTTATGTGACCAAATTAAGTCTCTCTGTCTCTCTTCTCTACGCCTCATGCATGAGTATTATTTCATGCTTTCAATTATTTGCCAAAAGTTCTCCAATTATTTGCCTGCTGAATCTGCGGTGTGTAGTTTGTGTGATTTACGTAAAAAATACCATCCTTTGTTTAGATGTGACACATTTTTAGCGTTAAATATTCAATTCAAATCAAAACGATTGTATAATACTTGTAAAGTAAAGCATCACACTCATTGCTGGGTATTGAAACAATCTTCAGAGTTATTAAAAAGAAAATTTTATGAAATTATGAAAATATCTGAATGATAACTATCAATAAAATGGCAGATTTTTAAATACTTCTGTACGTTATTTCAGGGGTGATTTAGTTTGAAAACAAACTGCATGTGTACTGCTTTCCACTTTTTGTTCTACATATACAGGGTCTAAAAGTATCCAAAAGTAATGACTAAGGAGTACGGAACTACCGATCAGAATGTAAAAAACTGTCCCTTCGTGGATTGGAAAAATCTTCGACATTTTTTTGGTTCTAGTCCGATCGACGGCACGTGCGCACATTATTCGGCAATTACAGACGATGAACTTTTTACACTTACTTCATTAGTAAAGATTTGTGGACGCGACAGTAAAAGGTGCAGTGCGTACTTTGGTTAACGGAATTCAGTCATGCGTGCACAGCGACGTGTTCAAAAAGAATGGAATGTCCAGCCTCCGACATCAAAACCTACCCACCAATGGGAAAGAACTTTATAGGAGACGGGAACTTTAGTATCTCAAATTGGCAAGTATCCTTAAATTTACGGGATAGAAGACACTGTTGATCGTGTGCGTGATTCATTTTGTAGGAGTCCTGATAAGTCTATTAGGCAAGCCAGTAAAGACATTTATTTTTTCTGTTCGAGCATGTCGCTGTACACGTGTTACTGATTTAAATTCCGTTAACTAAAGTACGCACTGCATCCTATACTGTGGCATCCATATCTTTAGTAATGAAGTCAGTGTAAAAGGTGTACTGCCGAATAATGTTCGCACGTGCGGTAGATCGGGCTAGACCCAAAAATCTCAAAGCGTTTTCCAATACATGAGTGAACTGTTTATTACATTCTGATATGTAGTTTCGAAAAAATAAGCCATTACTTTTGGATACTTTGAGCCTGGACACTCTGTATAGGTGAGGAATTTTTTTTTCTCACATGAAATATGTTTTGAGACTACAAAGTAGTTGTTTAACTGCTGAGAGTTCAAAATCATGTGTCAAATAGAAAATCCCAAATCATATCAATGATATTGTAATATTAGGTAAAGCTTTGCTGGGACAAGGTTATCATTATTTCTTTATATTGTATTATATAGAGAATTATTTATACTGGTTGGCATACTGAATCTTATTGGTGTATTGGTTTGGCACACCACATCTATGACATTCCCGAACCCTAAAATAGATTCTATTCAATTTTATAGTGTAGGCTTTGTTTGAATTCAAGGAACCTAGCATTACTTAACATGATTTTGCTCATTTCAGGACTCTTAACGTTTTTGTGAGCAGGAAACTAATTTTCCAAAATTTTTACATGATGGCATGAGAAGACTTTTCCCCTGAATCAAATTTAATGAGTTCATTATTACTGTTGTTGTTGTTGCTCATGCCACCTGTCTGACGCGTAGTCAGATCAGCCCCTACGAAATTCATCGTGGCAAGGGGCTAGAATACGCCTGTCGTTGGCTTTGTGAACACCATACAGGTGACAGTGCGAATTAGCTTGGCAGATGGACAGATGGTGACACTCATTTATCTCCACCTTCACAATTTATTCATGGAACTGAATGGGAGGGAAATATTCTTCAGTTCCCTGCACTAGTGATTAAGCGCACTAGACTTTCGGACCCACTGATTTAACGATCACGTACTCCGTGTGTACTCGGAGGGTATTTGGTGGCATCGGGCATCGAACCCAGACCTTCCGGTCTGGAGTCCGATGCTCTAACCACTAGGCTACCCACGGCCCCTCGTTATTACTTCACAACATTATTTAGCAAAGTACCGCTATTTGTAATGGAATAGTACTGCAAACAGCTAATAAGTGCGAATCGATACCAATTAATAATAATAGTTATTAAATGTAATTATCAAGCATATATGAAGAAATACAGACACACTGCATCCACTCTGATCACTGATAATAAAGCTTCGACCCCCTATGCCAAGATATAATAATTCAAAACATAATTGTCTCTAACTAGCACCAACGTGTCCTACTACTTGCTATCTTCCTTCGAACACAGTTCACTAAAATTTAGTGACAACTTTCATTTACATAAGCCATGGTTGCCCTCATTAATTCCACTGTTTGGAAATGGTTCGCTGTATGTGTATACAAATTCTACAATAATGCTCATAGAATATACTTGCATCATACAAACTTTATTAACTGCTGTAAAATCTTTATTAAAACTTTTGAAAGAGAAAAGTGAAAGCAAACTTCTAAATGAAAAGCTGATATGAAATTATATTTATTATTTTAATTTCTGCGCGTTTTTTCTCTTGTATTTAAATATTAACGTGTTTCAAGAAATGTAAATTTTCTAAGAGGCTATATTCAATATAGGATAGAGCTTCCTTCTGTCAAAACAAGTAACTTCAGTTAAGACCAATTAAATACACCAAGTTCTAGATTTAGAAGATATTAACATATCACACAAATACAAAACATATATTGTAAGAGAATAAAAACTAGAACCGTATTGTCTTCTAAACATGTTTCACGCAAAGAACTTATAGCACTGGTTTCTGTAAGTTAAATTTGCTTACTTTAAATTTCCCCATTGAGATTGGAATTTTGCGTAAATATCCAATTTAAAAGTTGTCCTTGTTAATTAATGATATTCAAATTTGAGAGATCAATCGGCATAATCCCAGTGTGTAACTTATTTTTTCGCTAAAAAACAAATAAAATATCCTAAAGAAATGTAATTGTAAGACAAATAAGACTAGATAAATATTGATTGAATAAAATAATACGCAAAGCTAATGAAATATTCAAAGTTGTGAACTTCATAATGCTCTTTATATTCTAATACTATGACCTTTGTATACTTTATCATTTTAAAGAAAAAACCAGTTATAAATTAGATATCTTTTATTAAATACTTTAATTCCTTAAATTATAGATCTAAAAAGAAATGAGACAATTCAAACGAACATATAAATTACACATTAACCATATGATGTTTATCATTGCTATACTTTAAATGAAATTTCAAAAAGTCACCCTCAAATACACTGGTGTCCAAAATTAAAGAATCTTTACCTATAAATTTTTATTTGAGATTAGTTTTTGTGTACATACGTTCCTCACACTGCTTTATGCTAACAAAAAATTTAATGTGGGTTACTTCTTGTTTTATGCAAATTAGATAAAAAATTGTTAAAACACGTTGAGTAATAATTAAAAAAAACTGAGTGTCTCTAATAAAGAATGCGATTACCCTTTGCTGCTATACATGCTTCACAACGCGATCTCTCATACTATAAATTAGATTAATTTCATCTTGTAGCAACATTCCCTTCTCTTCTATAAGCGCAGATTTTAACATCTGGAACTTGTTCGAAGAGTATTGACGTCAAGCAATTGCTCTTCCTAAAGCATACCAAACATGCTCGATAGGATTTAGATCAGAAGATTTTGTTTGTCATTCTCCATCCGGTAAATACCCTCTTCCTCAAGAAAATCTTTTACAAGATTAGCTCTTTGTAGCCTCACGTTATAATCCAGGGGTGGCGAACTTTATGGATCAAAGTGCCATTTTTTTCTAAAGAAGTGTTCAATGAGGTATAGACGTGCCATCAAATAATTTTAACTTATGATTATTGGGAAAATAAATACTAAATACTAACAACACACAAAACTCTTTATTTACTATGAAAAAATACCTTTTGTGCTCTGTATAGTTGTAAATGTTTTAGTTATACATGCAATTCAAATTAAAGTAAACATAAGTGTGACTTCTTATGTTGCAGATTGGATCACAACTTATATTAAAATTGTTACTTTAGTAGAATGCATGCTCATTTGGAGTCTTCTGCCAATCAGTTTTTAAGCAATTAATTATTTTTGCTGTGGTACACCTTTTTGACAAAAGGATTTGCGATTTGTTTCAAAATGCCGTTTTGCATGCGATATTCTACATACCCCTATTCCAGAACATAAAACACACACCACTTTGTCGCTTTTACTAATAATACCATATTTCTAGATTCACCAAATTTTAAATTCTCTGTTACACTTACCATCTTACAATTTTTGTTTTTTTGCTGAACTAGCCATTTAAATAACAGTTAAAAATCATAAATGTAACACAAATAAACTGTGAATACAGTTGTGTCAATGAAAATGACTAGGCTCTGAGTGGACAAATTTCGCAATACAAGGAATTGTAGTCTACGACGTAACTAAGTCATGACAATAACAAATGAGTTTTTGCTCCCCGCGACCAATCATAAGCGTTTGTTTGTAATACTTCATAGTGAACTTTGGAATTTTGAAATAAAATGCAAACCATTTTGATTGCTGGCGTGCCCAAAATATTGTGTTCCGTACCATCAATGGCACGCGTGCCACTGGTTCGCCATCCCTGTTATAGTCCATAAACATAAAATCCTAACCAATTGCTCCGCGGAACAGTCTCAGATATGTTTCAAGAATTTCATCCTTATATCGCTGTGCAGTAACAGAGCCCGCATCAAAAAATATGTAGTTGTGCACGGCAGTAAAGCGTAATGCCTCCTCAAATAATAATTCCATATCTAACAAATCGATCGGATTCTCTTAAGTTAATAGGATGGTGGCAAGTCTTAGGCTCTTTCCAAGTGAAATCTCCCCGCGAATCACTTTTGGTACAGACGCTGACCTCAACAATGAAAAATACGCGTTTCCACTCTTGAGTTCCCCAAGGCACATGTTTTGAGCTCCACAAAAGATGCGTTCTTTTCTATGATTGTTGAAGAGGGACATATACCACAGGCCATCGTGCACAAAGGGCAGTTAACGTCTCAGTTAAACGTCTGTAAAAAGTTTGTCTAGAATTTTCTTTCCAATAGCAGCAAAGTCATGAGAAAGATCCTTAACTACCATGTCTCGATGACGACGTGAATTTATTGTCAAATATCAATCTTCAGTTGGTGTTATAACTTTTGGTAGACCTTGTCTAAATTTACTAAAAACACACACACACACACACAATACCCATTGTTTAAAATTGTTTTCATAGTCTGAATATCACCATTCGAGAAACATCGAAGTGTCGGGTTACTTCTGCTTGAGACACCTTACCTTCAATCCACCCAATGACTCTCCACATCAAATCATCGGCTAAATGATCGTGGCAATTCACTTTGACAAAACTAACGCAAACTTGTACCTATCAAATTGAGATGCACAAATCTAAACACAAATTTCGAATCTCTACTGTGAAAACTGTTTTTCACTCAAAACACCCATAAAAACTATTTTTTTATTTCAAAACTCACAAAATTTTTACATGATACTTGGATTTGATCATTTTATATATAATATAAATTTTTTAAAAAAAGCAAAAACAGTGGTAGATTTCTTGAAATAGTAGAAGATTTATCTTTGTAACGTCAATTTTATTTTATAAAATCGGATAAAAACATTTGCAAATTAGTCAGTGTTTTTCTAAAGCACTTCTAAGTTTCCTATCCTTTTAATCCCCTTCCCCCTAAAAAAGGTTTCATATATATATTAAAGATGTTTCAATGTTTAATTTGATATGCTCACTATACATTAAAGAACTGCAAATGATATTTTACAGATTTAGGCTTGCTATTTAAATTGCAGAAATAAACTTCTTTATCGAGGATGTTTTGATGAACAAAAATTTCTTTTGTAATTTGACTAAGAATCTTATAAGCACGCGTAAAAAAGCATATACCATTACTTTCTGAGTCGCAATCAAACTCAATTCGTTAAAATGATATAAATTTCTTATTTCGGTACAAAGAAATTTAGCTTCGTAATGATAACGATGTTTCCTGTTATTAGTCCACTGCGTGGTCCATCTAGTCGGTCAATCTCCATCATTTTCACCCCGTAAGTCTCATCCCATGCCTCGACACTCCCACCATAAGTACCATTACTTCGACACCACCTCCCTTTTTGTTTTCGGAAAGAGCCAGACGATGGTAGGGGGTCGTTTCCATCCCTGATGAGCTCCTTGGAGAGACCAAGAGATCTTTTCTTGAGGAGATCGTTTGGTGTGTCGGCTGGAAGTCGTTAAGTCACCCCTCTCCAAACTAGACTCGCGATTACTCTTCGTTTAAGTTCCTTGATCATCAACCATTAAAATAACGGCCCTTTAAATCAGGTTGCTGTTTTTTCTTCTTCTGTCTCTCCTCTTGTTGTCGATTCTTTGTGTTTCGCACTCGGGGAGGTTTTGAAAGTCTTTTAAGATCTGATTGAGAAAGGTGGAAGGAAACTTTTCTGCATTAGGAGGCAGAATGTGATTTTGGACATTTAACTACGTCGGCTGAATTATGAGGGTGATTTGGATTGGGATTCTATGTTTTCAAAGATACAACGCGATAGTCATTAACTGTATTAATTAGCATTAGGTGGAACAGGGCTGTGATAATATAATTTTGTTAGTTGAATTATGAAGGTCCCTTGAATTAGGTTACAATGTTCAAAGGTAATACGCAATCTTAATTAACTGCGTTAATCATCATAAAAGGGAATAATGCTTTAAATTAGAAAGGTATCTGGAAAACTGCTTTCAAGTAAATGATATCTTGTACATGGAATGTATTTCATTGATGTGCAAAATACTTGAAAATATAAAGGAACCTCAAATATACCTCATGCATTTCAATATTCACTAGATTTATGTAATACATTAATTCAAATTCTCGATTTTCCAGTTTAAATATCGTGTTGACAATGATATAAAAAGGACCTATTGTTTAAAAGTTTATGCAAAATAGGGCTCTTTCATGCGACTTATTTCAATCATGATGAGTATGTTAAAATAGTAATGCTTTCTTTAAAATTGGATAAACTATTAACATCTCAAATAAATTTATAATGAACGAAGAAAACGTATCAACAATAATCAAAAATAATTTTTCTTTTCAACCACTCCCTCACAAAATTGAAGGTAAACAGTTAAAGAAGCTTTTGTCTGTAGCTTTCTAGTTACAATACTGCGAATTAGAAATTATACTAAATGATATAAAAAAAGTGAAAAAAAAAATGCTGAAATGCTGCTATAAATCTATTTTAACCCGATAACGGTCGCGTGAGGCCCTGAGTCACCACAGGCTCACGAAATCTTGAATTCTAGAAAGACAGTTTATTTGTTGCCAATGACCTTGTATGTATCCTTCTATATGAACTAAAAGCTCCATGGGAACTAAAATGTATTTGTTACTTATCTCCCTCATTTTTGGGAGTGGCAAACGTTTTTTACAATTTTAAGGTACTTAGAGTGATTGAGTTCCCATCGCGACCACTTTTGTTCCAAAATATTTTATATAAACAGGCTACATTTCCCTCTTGTTGAACGACTTAGTGGCTTATTAAAAAAAAAGCATTGGGGTGATTCCATCACCCCGCGAGGCCACTAACGTTAGTACAGAGTGCGCTCTTTCTCCCAGGTTAATATAAAACTTTGGGTTTCTCAGACTGTTAGGCGCGCCCCCTATAGGGGCGTGACAATTCTACGAGGGAGGTGCGAGCATTTTGGAAAGTCGAAGGCAAAAAGATTATTTAAAAAAATTATTAATTTACTGAAAATTAACAAACAAAATATATTCTGGCATAATAAAATAACATTTATGCTGATATAATACACTTATAAATGTATCAGTGTTGCCCAATGTATTTTAAAATTAATTTAACAATACTAAGTTAAGAACAAATTTAATAATCACCAGTCACCCCATGGCATTTTCATATATAAAATTATATACAGAACTTAACACTTATCTAGATAATTTGTAAGTTTATAATTAATCCCTTAACTGCCGATTTCGAGTTACGCGATTCGCTTACCACTGTCCACCGTTTTTCCCGTAGGCGCGCGTATGTTATGTATTGCAGGGGGGGATAAGTAAGCAAATAATCTGAAATAAGTAAATCCACCGCAAACATTGTTAAGGTCCTATCATTGCATTCCAAAGCTTTCGGTATAATTTTGTGGATAACAGAGCTAAAAAAAGATCATTCTTTTTGTAAGACGTATATATACGTCCGAGGAAATTAATGCTTTGATTGAGAGAGACATTTTTATACGCCAGTGGCACATAAGAAGCTAAAGTAGTATTGTAGTTTTAATGTCAAAGTATTGTATTATGGAATTCACAATGCGTTGTTATTGTGGGGGGCGATGAAAATTATGATTGAATATTGGGTCGTGAATATTGAAACTTTAAGAAGCACTTTACTATATGGTAAATTAAGTTCAGGTCAAAGCATAAGGTACACAGTAATACATAAACAGGCTCTTTTATTTGAATTGATTTTTATTTACGCTATGCTCTAAAGCAACACTTAAGCTATTGGCGGTGGTCCTTATTCCTAGCCATTATCAAGAGAGATTTAACTCTCAGATTTAGGACTATTATTGTTGAGTTAAACATTGTTTAATAGCGCAAATCTTTCTTTTCATTTGCTTACATTAGAGTGCTAAAATAAAAAGAGAAAATGCTGTAGGGATTTTTTTTTGTGAGTGTTTAATATAACTTCTATGAATATGAAACTTTTAACACCTTAGTAAGAACATATTTTCCAAATTTAAAATTAATCTTAAAAGTAAATATTGTTATAAACCTAAAACACAGCAAAAAAAGACACTAATTTACTAGTAAAAAATCCCTAACAAAGGTGACCACAAGAAAGCATTGAAAGATAAAAGAGTGTACCGAAAAATACTTCAAGAAAATTCCAAAAAAAGGAAGTTGCAAATATACTAGCAATATAACGCAATGAGGCCAATAAGTAGTGCTTTGAAAATTAAAATATAAAATCTTAAATTTATTGAATTCTAATATCTAAATTAACTTAAATGTAATTTTTCCCCTTTTAAAAGCAAAAATAGTTACAAAGTGTTTTTATATTTTTTTTTAAAAAATTTCCAAATTTAGGGGAACAAATTAATTATTTTATAATAAAGAGATATTACTGTCTCAATTCTTTAGTTCATATTGCACTCTGTACCATACAGATGTTTTAAATAAAGTTTAATTCAACAAGATATGACTAATAAACAGGAGAGTACCCATGCAGGATTTTATAGCTATTTTCCCACACCTTCGTAAATTATTTATTTTCGGCAGATACCGTAAAAAAACCTTGCTTGTGCAACGTGTTTTCAATTCCATCAGTCGTAATCCCATAAAAGCTAGTGAATGAGCCGTAAAAAATATGTTATCTTTTAAAAAGTGGCTCCCAAAACAATTCCTAAAAATATATTTGGTTTTCAGTTTGAAAAGGGAAAGTGTCAAAAACCCCATAGGAAAGTCTCCAAAATTTTTTGGTTAGATTAGTGGTATAAATTAAAAAAAATACTTCAGATTATTTTTAGAAGTATTGGGTAGTTTTGAATAAAATTCTATTTGAATATATGCCAAAAAATAAGAAAAATTAGGTTAACTTGCTTGGTTCCTTCTTACAGTTATACAACTTAAATAATATTAATTTAAACTATTGTTAAGTTTCCCATTTTGGTAGAGTATTAGTGGCTATAGTTTTACGAAACATATTTGGAAAATAAACATCGATTTATCTTCATCGTAGATCCTTTTTTTAAGGCAGGAGATCTCGTATTATACGACTGCTCGAAACAAGGAAATCACAAACTCTCTCCTATCTTCAACGGACCATTTGTAGTTGTTCATCCAGTCGAGGCCGTGTGCTACGAGATCAAGTCTAGAACACTCCAAAACAAGTTTATCAAAGTTGTCCATGTGCAGCATCTTCGTCCTTACTTAAAACGGGATGCTGATGTTATGCAAAATGACACCACGGGCGAAAAAAAATGATTCATCTGCTGAAAATCAGGTTCCAGCAGATCATCAAGAAGTTTCTGTGACCACTAAACCTTCATAAAGTCGACATTATTTACATCGCAATCGTCGTCCTACAAAAAGATTTTAACAATATGTTTCTTAAAACTTTAATTTACAATTACGCTAAAATTTAAAATTTTATGTCTTTTCTAAAAATTTCTCCTTGAAGTGGTTGAATGTAAGTTTACCATTTTGTTAGTATCAGTGACAATAGTTTTTATGATATGTTTATGTAATGTAATCTGGCATCACCAGATCAAGGAATGCTTTACGGAAGTGAGTGTGTTATACCGTAGCATCATTTATCGCTATTATTAAATGTTATTTGTTCCTTAAATAATTATTCATTCTTCCAAATTATCAACTCCTACATCTTTTTATCTTATACTATAATAAGACAGATTCCTATCATAAATAGTCCCAATCCTCCAATGACTTTTTTTTTTGGAGATCTAAAATCTAGATCAGTGATACTCAACTGGGACCCTGGACTTTTCTGAGTGGCCCTGTCATGGCCCATTCTACTAGGAAATTCAATTATTTAAGAAAATATATTAAAAATTTAGAGGGAAATTCTATCAATCTGGCAATGGTTCTACCTATTTTGCTGTCAATGTCGTACGGGTATGAATTGCAATATGTTTTTTGTTTGTTTGTTTGTAAATGTAACAAATAACAGTGAAATAGAGAACTGAACTGGAGTAGTAACTATTTTATAGGTGAAGTTGAATTAAATAATAAACAAGTAACACTGATCTCAGTCTGGAATTCCGTCAATAATTCTTTCTGATGCCATTCTGCGCTTTATAAGTTAATATTTGAAAAAAAGTAAAGAGATGCTTTATCAAAAGAAAAAAAATCAAATTATCAAATGGTATGGTAGCTTTGTTTGTAAGACTGGGGGTCATGGGTGGAAGGGAACCAAAACTATGCCACCCCCAATTCAGTAAACAATGCATAAAAAAGGAGAAAAAAATATGTCTGTTCGATAGAAATTAAAATTAAAAGCCAAAAAATGAGTTTTAGCATTTTGATCAATTTTCCACACTTAAAGTATCAAATATTGCCTTGGTCTTACAATATTTTTCCCCTTTAATCCTCATGTTGCAGCCCTTGAGAAATATCTGCCATAAGTATGCGGCATCTAGTTGGTCCAAGATAAGCAAGAAAGTGCGTTACAAATGTTTCAGATATGTTGCATGGGGTTGAGTTCTGGAGATATGTTTGGCCAATACATCCGGCGAATATTTTCACTTTCCAGGAATTCATCTGTCAAATAAGCTCTTTATGGACTTAAATTGCCAGCTATAAAACTAAATCAAAGGACAATTGTACCCAAAAATTGTCGAACGTAAGGCTTCAAGATTTTACTTCTATAAAACTTATCGCTGTGACATAACTCTTATCATAGATATGGAGGTCGATTCACAAGTCATAACTCATGTTTGCCCAACTATTAAACTCCCATTTTATCATACTGACAACTTTTAAATGGTTTCTGATTCTTTGTAGATCAAAATATGTCAAGAATTTGTTGTTTATTTTAAATCTGAATTGCCAGTTATGCTTAAGTTTTCCATTTGTTCTTGCCCCAAAGTCGATGTTTTCATCAGTGGGTTAAAGAAACAAACAACAAACAGACCTCTATCTTATAATTTTTTTTGAAACAGCAATGCTTGAAGTTTGAGTTCCTGTGGCCGCATGAAGCTTGCAAGGTAACTAAGAATCTTACACAAATTTTCTAGAAATTCAACTAAATACGCAAATTCTATTAATTTTAAATTACAGCGTGTTTCAGTGGAGAAAACTCATGTCACAACAACATCACGTGATAAATGCAATTCACGTATTTCCAGGCAATTTATTAATGCATGTGATGTCATAGTCACAGGATAAATACAGTCACGTGTTTCCAGGCAATCAGTTAATATGCTTTGCTGTTGCCAACTTTTGCTTTTCAGATAGATTTTTTAAAAGTACTTTTTTTATTTGCTAGCAATAATGGCGCACAAAGTAAAAAAAATGAACTTGTTTTAAAAGAGTACGTATGACAAGAGTTTTCCTGTCAAATTTTGAAAACTTTTTAAAGACTCTAATGTTGAACATCTTTACTCAGCGTAAAATTCGGCGTATGACGTGCACTTTTAATACAAAAAATAAGATCTAAATTTATGGGTGCGCGTTATACGCAAATATAAAAATGGGAACTTTAAATACATATAGGAAAATGAGCATAGAAAAATTAGACTTCTATATGTATCAAAATTCTGTTCATTTATGAAAATTACATCCCTTATAAGGCTATTAGTACTTGAAGCACACTATTTTTTCAAAAGCTTGGAATAAGACTTCGAATAAATGACGTCAAAACATAAAATCATTGATTACGTACATTTCATATTTCTTCGTAAAAAAAGGGGTGAGCGTTATACGGCAAATATACCTAAAATATACACTTGCAGCTTGAAAGTATAGGTGTGCGTTATGCACCGGAATTTATGGTATTCATCAAATCTGAAATTTTATAAAAATTTTACAAGTAGAAAAAATCAAGTACAAGTCTAATATCAGTTTTGAATTTAATGAGAGTATATGATTGCATTTATTATGTGAGTGTCAGTAATGTAGCCCATTAATAGAAATTGCATCGAAAGTACAATAAAAATGTTAGCTATTCATTAGTTTTTAAATGATAAAGATTTATCCTTTAATTCTGTTTATAAAATGAATGTCATAACACGATATTGATACAAATTCAATGAATAAATCTTTAAGGTATCCGACTACGTTCGGAACCGTGATTTTAAAAAAGTGCATAAATGGATAATTTTCATGATATTTAGTGTCACTTAGAATGGAATACATGTAAAAAAACTGTTTTAAGAACATTTTCACAAAAAAATTATTTAAATACAATATTTCGGCAAAAAATTAACTTAGAATAATCTTTTTTCAAAATGTTCTCCTTTTGTGAAAAATGCTTCTATTATAATAATTTTTTGCCTGTATATAACTCAAATCTCTGTACAGAGGCTCAACTATGATTTTTGAAAAATTCACATTATTTTCAGAGTTACAACCAATTGAACTAATTATCGGCGTTTTTTTTCTTAAAATTTCTCCCTCTGTAGTCGTAAAATATGGATAAACCCACTTCTAACTTATATATTTCAAAAATTTTATTTGAGCCTCTTTGCACAGATCTGAGCTACATACAGGCAAAATATTATTATAACAGAAGCATTTTTCGCCAAAGGAAAATATTTTGAAAATTGGTCATTTTATGTTCATTTTTTGTCAAAATATTGTACTTAAATAATTTCTTATTGTAATACTATTCTTAAAAACAATTTTATATACGTTTTATAATCTAAGTGACACTAAATATCATAAATATTATCCATTTATACGCTTTTGCAAAATCATTGGTTCCGAACATAGTCGGATACCTTAAATGTTTGATTGTTTGCCATCAATCCAAGATAGTTCAGTCTTCTTTAAGAACTTCCTAATTAATTCTACTATGAGTTTTCATAAAACAAAATAAATGCAAAAAAAGGTCTTCACCTAAAATAGTACACACCACACATACAATCAATGATTTCTAAATTTCATGTGCACAGGTACTCTTAAGAATAGAGACCATCCAATTGAATATGAAATACCTACTTTTCTAGAATGCATTTTTTTCCAAATCTTTCTAGAAGCAGAAAAACTAATACATAGTATCTAGATTCTACAAAAGAAAAAAAAATATTTGAGAGTGTCACGAAGGATTTTCTCTGTTTAAGTAAATCCTCTTAGAGGAAGTGAAAATGAATATCATTTTCTTCGAAAAGTACAGAGCACTATATTCATGAGACCGCTTAGAATGCATGTTGAAAAGGAAGTATACAAATTTATTCTCAACCAGGACATTTTGTAATAGCTATGCACCGGGGCATGAAATGTTCTTAGTATGGAGGTAGGCGGTCTCGAGCTTGGGAATATAAAGCAGCATAGGCACATTAAATGTATCTTTTTTTCTTTTGATATAGATATATTCAATGTTTCATCGTATAATGAATATTAAAATCTGTTTATTTTCACAAGAATATATAAAAAAAAAATGTTTTTTTTGGAAAATTCCAGTATGTGAATTTATTGAAATTATTTTGAAACACATTTCAGAATATGTGAAGAGTATGAGTTGTAAGCAAATAAATAAATAAAAATTCTATATTTAAATATAAAAATGTGAATAATTCACTAAAATTTTAAAAAAATAATTAATTGTTTTATACAACTATTAAGTAATTGCTAAGTCTTAACAAACAGAACTTGTTCATTTAATTTATACAATTCATTTCATTATTTATAATTTTATAATCTGTAAATCACTGAATTCATTTGAATTGCATGGAAAGACAAACTGATAAAAATAAGTGTCATCACATACATTATGCATTTTTATGTATGATATGAAACACCCAGTGACTGAGTGTTAGCGTGTCGCGCTTCCACACCACATGTTCGGGGCTCTATTCTCGGGTTGGGAAAGATCGACTCAGCCCATCATCCTTTCAGTGGGTCGATAAATGAGTGGTAAGTCTACTTGTGGACTAAATACTGTCTGTTTCACACTTCAGACTGACTACATGATCGGGGCAACCGCTCATGCACCTAAACCCCCAATGGTCCTGTATACTGAAATGTGCACATGACCCTCATGGGCTGTTGCACCACTGAGTGTAGTTTATCTATAACATAAATCATATAGTTTGATTTTAGGTCAATTATAGAAAGGATAAAGATATCTTAATTAATTTATTTATTTTCCTAATGATAGTAGTTTCAATTTTTGCAGTGATCTAGTGGTCAAGATCATAGACTCGTGGCTGCCGTGTCATGAGTTCTAGTGCCGTTGTAGATTCACCATGACTGGGGACCGGAAGGGCCAAGATAAGCTGGACTTAACTGCATCCAAGAGCCTCATCCTTCGATCTACCAGTGCAAAGTAGACTCGTAGATCTTCTGCGCACATGAAGCCAAAATGAGCTTAATTTTGCACTGACTGGGAAATGCGAATTAGGTTAAGTATTATGTTTAGTAATATGCGTTATAAAAGGTTCTTTTTTGGAACATTTTGGGCAAAAAAATTGACCAGTCAAGTTCTTGCCTCTCAAACTTTCAATACTTACGACTCAGTCTTTAAACATAATTTTCATCGCCCCAGACTTCATACAATAACAATGTATTGAATTCAATAACACATTTTGACGCTAAAGCTACAATATTACTGTAATTATAAACTGTGCAAATTGTCAAGATAAATGTTAATTATGTGTATAATTTATGTATCACAAGTCCATGAATTCATGGTATTTATTAAACTTGTTCTTAACTTACTATTGCAAAAATAAGCAGTGCAGTACTCTGATACATTTATAAGTGTATTATATCAGTGTAAATATGCATTTTAGTTTCTTATTATGTCAGAATGTATTTTGTTTTCTTCCTTTCAGTAAATAGATATTTTTTTAAAAAGAATCTTTTGTTTTCTACTTTTCTAAATGCTCACGGCCCCCATGTAATATTACACGCACCCTTAGAGGGCCTCGCCCCACATTTTGAGAATCACTGGATTAAGATGTTAAATGATGATTTAAGAATGATTATGAGAACTGTCAGAAATATAAAATTTCTTCTTATGTGAAAGGGCTTTTAAAAGTATTAAAGTATGTTCTAATTTCATTGATAAAAATCATTGTCAATGTGGACTCCTTAATGAATGGAAAGCATTTGATTTTCGGAAGCAAAAGTACTTAAAAGACGAAATATAAAGTGCTTTTATCCGTCTGGCAGATAAAAAGCTTCACAACTGATGGGTAATAGGTTCATGTCTCATTGTTTATAAGACAGTAGCGGAATGGAGCTGTTGTACATTAAGTCTGTGAGGGCTTTAAACTCTTGAGTTGGTAAAGAGCGGATATGGAGAGTAAGGCTTATTCATTTCATCATTCCGCACAAACAATTGCAGCCTTCTTAATCAGCAGAAATAGACACAAACACACACAAAAAAATTATAAGTCTCTAGAATTATCAGAATGTTAGCATTCGAAATTTCAGTTTCTTCATAATTATACCTGAAGGTGCTTAACTTTGTAGATTTTAAAAGAAATTATTGTAATATTCATTTTTTAAATGGTACTTTAGACAAGATATTGATTTTAAACACGTGGGCATGTCATATAGTAAATGGAAGCATAATGTAAAGTGAATAATAACATTTTCTTATCCATCGAAAGACGTATTTATACGTATATAACAGGGAGACGTATATATACGCCAAAACTGCCACCAGCGTATATAAACGTATCCATCAACCAGCGAGTTTACTCTCTCTGGCGTATACATACATTTTCCGAAATACTACCTTCTTTACACTGATATCGTTAAAACTATTCCAAGACTTGAATTCCAATAAAGTGACCTCTGACAATGCGTGTGAAATATTTACTTATTTGAGAGAAAAATTTGCTATTTAAGACTTTTCCTTTCTCCCCAATACACCAGATATTTGTGCTTATGTGAAAAACGCTATGACTGAGTTGCAAATATTGTAACTTTTAATCGGCAGTTAGGAAATTTAATAATAAAAAGGATCCTAATATATAAATTAAACACATAAGCGAAATCGTCAAATTTATCTTGACAAAAAATAAGCTATAAAAATTCGAATACTTAAGTAACTGTTTAAAAAGTCCCCACGATAAAAATTCCTGGCAGGATATGCTTCACAAATTTCATAAATAATTTGATAAATATGATTTGCAGTAAAATTAATTAGTAAATATGATTTTTATTTCTTTCATTTCTTTCATTAAAAAACATTATATATACAAATAAATGCATTTTTTTAAACAAAAATATTTAATTTTTCTCTAATTTAAAATAATATTACTTTTTAATTTTGTAACTAATGTTTTATGTAAAACACAAATATTTTTTTCATTTATTGTGGTAAGTTTGTGAAAAAAATTACGAGATTTCAATCTAAAATTTTAAGCTTCATAAAACATCACTAAATATTAAAATAAAGTGTAACAACTACTTATTTTTACTACTGTAAAATTTGTTACGAAATTTAGGGAGTTATAAAAATTATTTCTTCTAAGGAGGAAACAGGGCGACAAAATTAGCTGCGATGATTGGTATCCGCCTATATGGCGCCACACTAAAAAGAGATACCTGCTTTCGGTGAATGTACTAGGTAGATTGATGAACTCTGTTAATAACTGTTAATAATCTGCCATTAGAAATAAAAAAAGTTATAAAAGTTAAAACTGTGGAACAAAAGGTTTTCTAGAAATTTAATATGAAAGCTACATAAAACATAAAGTAGCTCAAAAATGTAAAAAATAATAATAATAATAACAATAATAATAAGATGGCTTGATAACTATAAAAATTATTTATTGATTTTCCATCAGACTTCTAAATCTTTTCTGAAAAAGTCTTATTTTTAAAAGATTCTATGTTTGAAACATATCATATTTGCACATAACGAATTAAGAAACAGTTTATTTATTTTTTTTCAAAGAATGTAACCCTCTTTTTCGGTTTGTCCTTTCTCAATATTTAAAAAAAATTTAATAAAATTACTCAGATTTTTTACTCCATTTTGTATTTTTATAAATTAGTCTTGTCAATATCAAATGTGTGCTTTCATTCAGTATAACATCTACACGTGCGATTATATTAACCATGTTTTTTGTTTTTATCGATGTACTGTTTTTATTGTATTAGAATCGGTTAAAAAGTGTAAGCTCTTATTTAGAGTATCAAAATGTGTTGCACTCATTATTGTTTGATTAATTTTCTTAAGATTTTTTTACAAATTTCAGGTGTTTTTATAAGAATTGAAATTTTCTTTAACAAAAGGCAGTATGAGACGCATATATACTTTATGTTTAAAGACCATTGTAAAATTTTTGTTTCTTCCTGGTTCCGTATATTTGTGAAATATTATCATTAAGTTCTATAATAATCATATAATTTGTATTTATATGTTGATTACAATGCAATAATTGTGAAGTTGCAATGTTTAACTTTGAAAGTAACGTTAATTAATTTTTCTCAGCCAACTAGGCAATTCAAAATAAAAGCACATATGCTACAACACATCAGGTAAAAAACTAAGCTATTTGGTACTTTCCGTTTCGCCGGCACATGTGATAATTCGCCAAAAATGATACAATCGACAATAAGCTGAATATTCATGATGGTAATCTTTTAAGCACCACATTTTCAAAAGAAATTATTTCTCGGTACTTACGTATTAGCATCCCCAGCAAAATTGGTGCCATGCGAAGCATGCCTTGATATCAAAACAGCAAAAATTTAACTTATTTTATATGAAAAAGTACTAATCGGTCAGATTTTGGTAGCGCGATTCGCGTATGTTATTTCAGGGATTAGTTCAGGTGAATAAAAAACAAAGGATATTAATATAGTCATATAAAACTAGTTAGTCATATATGTCTGTACTTATAAAATTGAATAGAATATACACAAATATGACACACACATAATGTTTCACAAATATGATTGTATATAATATACAATCATATTTGTGAATTAATTGTATTCTTAAGAAGGAAACATTATGTTTATGGTAACTGAAATGATCATAAATACTTTAGATTCAAAGTTACTTAAATATCTAAAAAAACACCGTCAAGCATTGTTTCGTACTTTGTTGTGCTTTCATTTGGATCATTTGACATAATTAAATTGAATTTTGATGTTAAAAATCTATTAAAGGCTTTGATTTATCTTTTGAAAAATCTACATTAAAATCACCACTTAACATAATAGGCAATTTGTTCAGAAGATTAGGCTACTAAATTTTGTGAATGAATTCGATAATTTTCTCTACACTTTGATTTGGGAAATATAAATAGTAACCATACATTAGAATTACTTGTCCATTTTCTGCTCTACATTTCTAGGCCCAAATTTATCCGATACATGACTCATTAAACTCAAATGATTCAGTAGTATTGTTACAAGTAGAATTGTTACCATTGTTACGAGCGTTACGAACCCGAACGTAACAATGCTTGACTTTTTAAAACGTATTATTCAAGGTCACCCTCCAGTAAAACGTAAAGAAATTATCACTTCAAAATACATATACATGCCAATTTTCTTAGTGATGGTTGAATGGTGTTAGAATGAAGTGAGGTCATGTATGCAAACATCCATTTTTATATATATAGATGATATGGCAGAATCATGTCCTGAATGGCCTTAACAAAAAAGTATAATTTATAAGTTAATTATTTGTTTTTCCTTCTGTATTTTAGTTTTCTTAAAATCAATGTGCCATGATTTTTTAATTTTCCAGAAACCTTTTTTATAGGGTAGAATTCATTTAGAGAATAAATCTGTCTCCGCTCAATAAGATTAAAAACTTAATATCTTTCTTCAGGAAATTGAAATTTAGGCGACACTCTTAATTTTTTTTTTCCTCCTTACAAACTCAAAGGAGTCAATGAAAAATAAAAGACAAAGAAAACTGAGACATGAAAAAAAATTCCAAAGGGGCCTTCCTCCCCGCTAAGTTCCGCCTTTGAGTTCTTGTTTTAAGATAAAGAACATTAAATGTGCTAGATGGTATACATTTGACTTTGATGACCGAACAAGAGCTGCGTCGGTTAAAAAAAGTTATAACAAGATGTAATTGAAAAGATAAATTCAATTTCTTGATTAAATTTCACACATTAACATTACAATATAAAAAAGATAAGGGAAAAAAATCAGGTTGCGACGTTGATAAACATAATTTGAATGTAAATGCAGAACACTCAAAGAGAAGGAAAAAAACACTATTAGCTAGTTTTTTTATTCGGAGGTAGAAAAAAAGACTATTTTTCCGCCGCTCTTTGCCTTTTTTTTTTATTCACAAAAACCACATAACGTGTGAAATCCCTGTTGGCTGGAAGCAACCAAAAAAGTTATCTTGCTGAAAGACTTAAATCAAGGAACAGAACTCGGGGAAAACAAAGGGGTTTTTGTTTGTTTTAAGATATTTTGGCTTTGCTTTTGTCCCCCGGGGCGATTTTTAAAAATTTTTTAAAAAAAAAGGTTATTTAGAGATTTAAACCCCCGGAAAGATTTGAAAAGTTAAAAACAAAAATTTAAATTCAAATAAAAAAAAAAATTAATTTTTTTTTTAAATTCTTTTTTTATAATAAATTTATAATAAAAAAAAATTCAAAAGGGTTTTTTATTGAATAATATAAAATAACCCCCCCTGGATGTTTGAAAAAAATTAAAAAAAGAAAAACCTAAACCCCTTTTATGACTTTTTTATATATATATAATATTTTAAAAAAAAAATCCCAAAAGCCTTTTACTTTAAAAAAAACGGGGTTGGATTTTTGGGAAAAAATTAAAAGTTAAAAAATTCCCCCAAGCAGGGGAAAGCATTATAAAAATCCCTGAAAAATTTAAAAAGAAATTGGGCCCTAATTACAAAACAAATTTGGAGCATGGAATTTTTTTAAATTTTCCGGAAGGAACCCCTTATAAAAAATTTTTAAACTTTGAGGGGGAATTTAATATGGGGTCCTAAAAAAAATTTTGAAAGCATCGGTCACCACTTCGGTCAAAAGATAGGGGAGTTTTTGTTGTTGGGAAAATTACGGGGATAGTCTGAGGGGCCGGTGTTTGGGCAGAATGGGGGTCATGATTGCATACTCATAACAGCGACCACGTCCTCAGCAACAACGTCACTAGAATCGGTTCTACATCGTTTAACATCTTTCCTAAATCAGGTGGTATGAAGGGTAACCTTTCGGAAACGACTGCCCAACGACTGTAAAGACGCCTACCACTAACCCCGCATCATAGGCAGTGTCGATTGGATTTTTGCCGACGTCAGGAAAGCTGGAGCGTGACCTACTGGAAGAGTGTGATCTTCAGCGATGAATCCCAATTCAGTCTCAATGTTGATAACCAATCCATATTTGTGTCGAGGCGGCCAAATCACCGGTCTGATCTGGCATTTGTTACGAAGCATACATAAATTACATAAGATATGACAGTGTAGGGAGCGATTTGCTTGGCCACGACACCCTAGTCTTGGGCTTATATGTATTTTTTGTGAAGAAGGTTTTTTGGGTTTTTTACCCCACTAAGGAAAAAGCATACTTTCTGCACCGTTTAATCAATCTCCAATATGTTGACCAAAAATGATGCTAGCTTAGCTCTATCGCCATTATAATGTAAGAAACGGCGTTGCTTGCCAAAATTACAATTTCAATATAAAATAAATGCAACCGAAAATAATATTAACGTATTACACAACCAGATACAAATTATTTACACTATTTTAATCATTCATTACACAAAATTTGTAACAATATGGGATTTTTTCTGAGCAGAGAACAACTTAGAAAAGTGTTTTCAAAAATCCACCCACAAGTGTGTTATGGGGGCGTTATAAATAAAAAAAAATATCCTTTTTGAAGCTAGACCTACTGACTTAAAGTTCAGCAAATATGATTTTTTGTTCAACTGATATATGCTAAAAGCTTTTCTTTGTTTAATTTGCAATTGACTTAAAATTAATTCATTAAAAACTTCTTTATCCTTTAATCTGTATTGTTTAATTTTTCAATTCATCTTTGCGAAGACCGGGTATACCAGCTAGTATATATATAGTATGTGCTTGTATGTGCATTAAACTGATAATAATCAAATTACTTCTTTCTCTATTTATGGACACATGTGTATACAGATCTTAAGTTTATGTGGCAAAAAATATTAGCAATATTGATATCATTTGTATAAAAAAAAGCAATATATTTTTTTACATTTAAAAGTTAAATATCTAGGTTTAAAATTCTTTTAACTATTTTTCATTTTGCTAAATTGTGTTAACTAATTACAACCTCTTGTATAATTTTTGAGAATTTACGCAAAATTGATCTTAAATTCCAAGAATGTTGATTTCTCTAAACATTTCAAAAACATCACTTTTAATTTATTTCTTATAGAAATTAAAAAAAAATTTTAAAGTGATATGAGAATTTATCTTTTAATGCAAAAACAACGTCTTAGCTTTTAGTTTATTTCATATACCTATGAATATCCTCTAGTGTCATTGGTAGCTAAGTGCTCATGCTAACGTATTCGTGGCCTCTGTGCGTTTCCTGATGTGGATTCGCAGGGTAGAGAGTATGATGCATGTTAAATCAGTTCAAGTGCTCACATTAGTTTTGTATGGAAGTTTGGAGATTGAGTTCCACCTCAGGTGTCCCCATCGTCATTTACAAGGGGAGAACACGACTAAGGAAATTCATTTGGGGACCAGACTTGGTGTAATAGTAGTACTCTTTTAGGGTGTTCAACCCTCAATGTATTAGCGCCGAATGGCCAACCAATTTAGAGAAAATAGCCTTCAAAATTCATGCTTACCTTTTATATAATTAAGTTTTAATTATCTCCAGCGACGCAGTGTTCTAGTTGGTAGCACGCTTGCTTTCGACGCGAGCGGATAGGGTTCGAGCCGTGCCAGATTTTTTTTCAATTCATTTAATTATTTTTTATAAAATTAAATAAATTTATTTAAAAAAAACTTATTAAATATTTTATTTCATTAAAAAATAATTAACCTTCTAAGCGGTCTGCACTTAAAGTCTTGCCATTCTGGAGATGCTTCAAAAATGCACCGCACATATTTTTTTGATTTCAGGTGGGGTTCTCAAAAGAGGTTGAGCCGTATTTTTAAGAATGCGGCCCGGCCGCTTTTGGGAATCTTGCTTGAAGGCAGAAAAAGCATCTCTGGAATGGCGGAATTTTACGTGCATACCACTTGGAGGGTTAAATTAATAAAATATAAAAACGATTATTTTTATATTAATATTAAAATAATTAATTTAATAATAATGATATAATATATTTTTCCGTTTATAAAACTATTTGTAGCTAATTTTTATATAAAACATCATTTAATATATTTTATGTTATATTTTATTATAAATATTATTTATTAATATAAAAATGTATTTATCAAATATAATATAGATATTTATATAATTACAGCAATTCTTTTACTTTTTAAAATACAAAATAGCTACATAAAATATCATTTAATTTTCAAAAAAAATACATAAATAAATTTATTTAATTTAAAACAAACAATTAAATGAATTGGAAAATAAACATTACTCTCGGGACTCGAATCCTACCCGCTCGAAGAAAATAAAGGCGTGCTACCAACTATGCCACTGCATCGCTAGAGGTAATTGAAACTTAATTGTATAAAAGGTAGGTATGAATTTCGAAGGCTATTTTCTCCGAATTGGCTGGCCATTCGTCGGAATTATGTAGAGGTTTGAATATCCTAAAGGAGTATTACCATTACACCAAGTCTCATCACAAAATGATTTTCCTTAGTCGTGCCTTCCCCTTATTAATCGAGGTTCAAAACTATGAAGTCAGTCTCCAATCGCCCTCATGTTGCTTTGGAGTGCAGTGTTACGAAAAATCAATTTAAATTGCATCGAATATTCTCTAAAAACTTTATATGCGACTATTCGTCTTAATATAATATAAATATTAGATATTTATTAGTAACACAAATGAGTGAGTAAGGAGAATTATATTAACGTTACACTATAAGGCAACACGAGGGCTAGAGGAACTCAGTTGAATGGGAGAGGGAGGGGTATTATTATTTTGAATATAACTATCTTCCGGTTTGCAAGTCATATACAAATGCCGAAACTTTATTGATGATCATTTACAGTTTTATTTAAATGTGTCTATATGTAAAAGTAATAAAAGAAGCCACAAAAATTAAGTTCGTTATTATATTGATTAAAATTTGTCATTATGATTGTAAAAATTGAGCATTTATTTATTTTAATCTACAATAAAATATGATGGTTTAACACACTGTTTGTAACAATCGTTCAATGATTTCCATTCATAAAGAATGAATATTGTAATGAAGAGAATCTAACGTAATATAATCTCTTTTCGAGTTTAAAATTGAAAATTAAATATATCAACACAAAATGAGAATCTTTATTTTGTAAGTAATTGCACTTTCGTTTCAAATATTTAATTCAATTTACTGTGAGAGTTATTACAACCAGACCAGTAGATGTTTCGTGTTTTTCGGATTGTGTGATGTTCGGATTGTAAATGAAAAATAATCAAAAATCAATTTTCATTCAAAATTATTTTCCTGAATTACTTTAATTTAAACTCACAGTTAAAAATTGTATAGATATATCTACGATGCTTTAATGTTTTCTTGTATAAACTGTGTTTTTTGTATTGTTACTACAGATATATTGTTATTACCAGAATAAATAATTAATATGTACTAGAAATGCTAATTGTAAAACTATTCGTGCAGTCATGATAATATTTAGATATTACTGTAGAGCTGATATTTACGGCATTAGAAATATTGGAAACTACATTTTTACTACTAGCATAAATTAATTGGAAGTTAAGATAGTCATTTGTACATTTCTAGAATTCTTGATGGTCCAAGAAGGAAATTAATCTATGGTTAATTAATCTATTCAATGCATCACATACGTGAGCCTACGTGGAAAACTGTTGGCATCGTAAAGCGAATTGCTTAACTTTCAATCGCGACAGTTAAATATTAATCGTACACATTATCAAGATAAGTGTTAATATTTGTATATAATTTTAAATATGACAATCAAATGAGGTCAATGGTAATTATTAATCTTGTTTTTAACCTAGTATTGTTAAATTAATTATAAAATACATTGTGTAGCACTGATACATTTATAAGTGTAAATGTGTATTTTATTTTTTATTATGTCAGAATGTATTTTGTTTGTTTACTTTTAGTTCATTAATAATTTTTTAAATAGTCTTTTGTTTACGATCTTTCAATATGCTCACCCCTTGTAGAGTTGTCACGTCCTTCAAGGGGCGCACCACACAGTTTGAGAAACACTGGAATAAAGAGATACGACAGTGATGAGTCAGATAGTACAGATTCAGAGTAAGAGAGAATTGTATAGTTGTAAAAACAGAAAATTATGTGGTTTTGTGGCTTACAGTGGTCATATAACAAAAGTTGTTCGTTAAAATTTTAATATGACTTCCATTATAGATAATGAGAAAAGCAACGTGTCCAATTTATGATCTGATTTATTCTTTGCAGTGAGGTATACGTAATTATATTGTATATGTTTCCCAAATCCAATATATTCGCATGCATAAGGTTTATAGCGAGTAACTGGATATTTCTTGAATTTCTCATGCTATATTCATAATCTTAACATGCTTTTCAGTATTATGAAGGTTCGTATGATAGCCTGTACCAATATAAATTTATTGAAAATGCAAATTTATGTTTAAAACTCATCTAAAATTCCATGGTATTACTTCATAGTTATATTTTACATTGAAATTGATTTCAAAAAATTCGTTTCTCTACTATATGACCGCACAATTTACACTGAAAATTGCTCTAAAATATTTGGTTGCCATAACATAAAGCACAGAAAATTTACATTGGAAAATAACCTAAATTACTTCATTATAATTTATTGTAAATTTACGTTAAATATATTTATCTGAGATATTTTGTTTTAGTGCTATATATCACTGCTTCAGAAAATTTCTTGATTCTGGTTTAATGCAGATGTAATTAACTATTTTTAAAGAATATTCATGAAACGATCTACTCTAAAGTATGGTATATATTCATCATTTTTAAAGCATTTGCATGAAATATAATTTTCGAGATTGCTTTTGCTCAAGATAACTCTTTAATATTGAAATTACTTCGAATATAATTTTAATTCATGTATTTCTTCAAATGTAAATTAATGCTCATTTCACGAAGCAATAAATGATTTAAAATTATATTCGAAGTAATTTTAATTTTTTGCTTGATCGTAATGCTTTCATTAAACTGGATTTTTTTTGAAGAATGACTGAACGGCTTATAATTAAATGAGTTGAACAAAAAAACCCTTTTCCCTCTCTTTCTTATTGCCATAATTCCCATAAAATCTCTTTGAAAATCTTTTTCCAATATTACCATATCCAATAATGGTTACAATTTTCAAATATTTAAAAGGGAATCTTTGGTTTAAGCTAGAAAGCATATATGGATAAAGAACTAGCAATAAAAATATATAACACATGCATTCAGAAATGTCATTTTAGCTCTGTCTGCGTTATCCTGATGATAGCATGCTTTTATCCGTAATAGTATGCAGATGCGTAGGTTAGATTTAAGCAGTTTGCATAAGCATAAATAAGCTCTTTTCTAAAAGCTATACAGCCAAAAATATACGCCGCTAAATGGTAGCATTAAACATGAACCACAAAACGCTGAAACTCTTATAAATATAAAAAAAAGGAAAAACTTAAAAATCTGTATTCCTACTTATGCGTTCCTTTACCTTTTCCCACAGTGCATTTACGCGCTCTTGCCAAACACAAACCCCAGACTGGTATTTCCTTTTATATCTTTCTACCATTCTGAGGAAGAAGTTTAACGCATTTCTTATTTTTTCTTTCGTTTTTTTCCCTCTTTTTGTTTGTTTTCTGGCTTTCCAACTGGCCTGATTATCCTAAAAGCCGTATGCTAAACACAGACTGTGGAGGGAAAAAGAAGGGATGGATTTGCTAATGAAGTCAAAAAATCCGTGTCTTTCGTTTGAAATCCACTATCTTTGTTTATTTTGCTCTTGACTACGTTGTAGTTTGCTTTTTTACTGCAAATGTTTCCCCTTTTTGGTAGTTCCAGCCTTGGGGGAAGTGGTTTCGGTAAGATAGTTTATGTTTATCAGATAAAAAAAAGTACCATCGATGTGGTTATATATATATATATATATATATCCAAGTAAGACTACACTTCAATGGAATACATTTGCTTTTAAGAACGAAAAATAAACTGAGCAAAGTGTAGTATTTGTTAGTTATTGTTAATAAAATATTAGTGCGCAGTTTTCTGAAGAAGAATCTAAAATATTTAAAGAGGGGGATATGACTCTTTCTTTAGTAGTGTAATTTATGGAAACGAGAGAAAAACTGGTTCAGTGGACAAAAAAAGGAGAAATAGTATTTCGTATTAATATTTAATTTATGTAGGAAATGCTTGCTTTGTAGAGAAGGTATTTTGTTTGTGTGAGACGATATGTTTTTTTCAAAGTTAGTTTTAATGCAGTTTTAATTAAAATGGAAGCTGAAAAGAGAGTTGAGTTTTTTGAAATTCTTGTCGTTTAACTTTGCAAGATAAATTTCCAAGTTATTTGGCTTTCCAAGTTATTTTTTCAAGTACTTTTTTCTAAGATATAAATTTTGCTTTTTGGTGATTTCATTAATTAGAAATATTGATGAAATATTTAGTTATCCAATTTATGTGATTGCTGAAGTATAAAATGAATACGAATTGCTTTTTGTTTTCCTTTCTAAAAAACTTATTTTTTACTATCATAAGTTTTCTCTAAAAGTTATACTATATATAAAAACTTTAATTTTTCTTTTTTGTTGGTTGTCCTGACAAGAGCAAAGCTAAGTAAAAGTCGAAGAATTAATTTTCGTGATTTAAATATTAGATAAAAGAGTGGCCATTATGCAGCATTTTGCTAGAAGTGAAAATTATGAAAAACACATGAAAATATAACAGGGATGTCATAACCATCTATTATCCGACTACTTGCGACAACTTTTTTTTTTTTTTTTGAGAAAAATGGAGATATGGGAATTTTTTTAATTTTTTTCTTTTATGATTTTTAGATTTATTTAATATATTTTAAGAAAAAAATCTTAAAATTGAAAACAGAAAAAAAATTTATTATTATTAAAAAAGGAAAAAAAACTGGTGAAAATGTACAAAACATTACATAAACGGGCCCGCTCTGTACAAAAATTTTTTAACAAATTCTCAGTTTTTCAATTTTGATGTGTTACTTTGTTATTTATGTTTTAAAATGACCTTCAGAGAATAATAGATATTTTAATTTTTACAAAAACTAGAGCACTCTATCTTAGTGACTATATGAAATTGCTTAAAAAAACAGTGATTATATTCACATAAAGGACTGTAAATTTTGAAATAAAACACAGTGATTGATAAATTTGAAGATCACAAAACACTTATACTGTTATACAAAACATTCACAAAAAATTTCAGTAAATTATTTTCAAAACTTTTTGAGCAATCACTGTCCCTGCTTGAGTTTTCCAAAAAAGACACATTTCAAATAAAACTCATTTTAAAGTTTGATATCTTGTGTAAAGTTATTACATCTTCTTTTATTAAAACGCTTGTAGTTTTTATTCTAGTGAATGGAAAATAAAAAGCTTGGCATTTTTATTAAGCTAATAAGATGGTCTATAAAATAAAATCATAAAATTGTTTTGTCAATTTTTGAAAAAAAATCACGATTTTAGGGTAGTCGGATGCCTTAAGTGGATGGATATAGTTGTTACTATTACAAATTGAGTGGGTTGTTTTATGGGAAAAATAAATCTTTGCAACTTTCTGCTGGAAAAATGTATGCGCAAGTTGCTTGGTTATTTATTTTCTTACGAAAGGTGTTAAGAAAAACGATATTCGTAGTTAAACTACCGTGAAAAAATGTATGAAATTACACAATTTAATTAATATTAAGTTACATAGTTATAACCTCATATATATTAATGATTATTTATTTAAATTTTCTGCCAAGGAATTTTATTTAATTTATGATGGTTTTGAGTCTTCCAGGACTATACATGGAAATTAAATTTTAGATTACCGCTTAGTGTGATATATCCTCTTAATCACACACTTTATCTCCAAAGAAAGTACATTTCCAAATAAAATGATGCAATACTTCATAATACATTTGCTCTGACCAATCACAAAAGTCATTAACGGAAATCATCTTTTAAAAAATTCTGGCTAATAAAGCTATAAAAGCTGAGATCTCCGTAAGAAAAACAAAAGAATACTTTATTTGGAAGTTTTTGTATTATTAAACCTTGGTCAAGTGAAGAAGAAAACACTTGATCGCACTCTCGAAATCTCCACGAGCACCAACCCTAAACATTGGGAAGGGACAAATTTAATGTACTACAACCCTTTTAAACCCCAAGTCACGGTGTGACAGAAATAGAATGTACCTATAATCTTAAAATATGGTTCATTCTCTTTCCTAATACCTCGTTTCTCGCCAGCGTGATGGGGAAGTAAGGATAGGGGTGCCAGCTCAGGTGCCATCCTCGTCTCCTGATCGTAGTTCAAATTAAGAGGTTTTGCACCAATAGCCCCATGTCGATTCCGAGTGCTTCTTTAAAGTAGCGTTAATAAACTTTTAGTGTTATTATAGTAGTAGCATTAATAATAATTTAAAATAATAAATAATTTAAATTAAATTTAAATTTAAAATAATAGGGTAATTTAAATTTAATTAATAAATGAAAATAAAAATAATGATTAATAAATGAAAATAAAAATAATGATTAATAAATGAAAATAAAAATAATGATTAATAAATGAAAATAAAAATAATGATTAATAAATGAAAATAAAATAAATTATTAATAAATAAAGAATTAAACAGAAATAAAACAAATAATAATAAATTAAAAATATTTTAAAATAATAAAAGTAGCATTAATAACAGCATTAAGAGTACACGGTACCCTTTTTCAAAAAATTTTTTTCGGAGACAGTTACAGCAAAAATAATTTATGTTTTATATTTAGATTATATTATTAAGTTGATTTTGTAAGAGTAAAAAGTCAATTTTAACAGTCATTACTTTATAGTTTTAAGAAATTAGGAATTTTTGAAGTTTTTTCTAATTTTTATAAAATACTCAATTTTTAAAATTATTTAGTTATTTTAATTTATTTATGTTTCTTAGGTTATTAACAAATGTTACAATGGATTTGAAAATCTATTTCCTTGTTGATTTTTAATAATTATTTTTTCAGAAAACCCTGGAAAAAACACAATTTTTTTTTAAAATATCAAATTTATCATTTTTTAAGAAAATAACTAGAGATCTCAGCCTTAAATCCCTACTAACTTTTGTAGAACATACGTTTGGGAGCATATAGAAAAAATTTCAAGGCTCTATCTTGAACAGAAAAAAAGCCTTAGAGATTAGAAAACACTTATACCTTGAAAGTTGTGTGTGTGAAAGTGTGAGAATAACATTTAAAATTCGTAAAATCATAAAACAAAAATGTATAATGCCCGTAATTTAATTAAGCTCTAATTTTTAATATGTTATTTTCCACAATATATGTGCTCTATATTAAAACACAATTTTGATTAAATATGACTGAAAATAATATTTTTAATTCAAAATGTATTTTTGCATAATATTGATAGCATTTGTTAAGACAACAGTTTATTCAGCTTAATCTTAACCTAATATTTTCACAAAAGTTTTGAAACACAAATCATTTATGTACAAAATAATAATGATACTACCTTAAGTTAAAAATAGCCAGGTTTGTTCATAAAATTTAATTTTTTTCAGTTTTAAATTGGGGCAATTTATGAAGTTTTAGCTCTTGTTGTAAGACTTTAAAACACAAAAATAAAATCACTACAATATGTTTATTATAATGTAGTTTGGTACATCAAGGAAATATTCAGTTATACTTGCAACATTTGAATTTAGAATACATGTATTCAGAAGTCCAATTGCAGTATTTGCTGACAACTAATTTTGAGATACATCGTTTTCAGTAGTATTCCATCTCTTCGAAATATTGTTTCTCACAGCAACCTGAGAAAACTTTGACCATGGCTTTTTCTCCATAGAAAAAAAATTAATGATAAATGTTTTAAGTTATAAAAACTATTTTTAAAGTAAAAATTGGCCATGAAATTAATCTTAATTAATTTATTATGATAACGCAAAACATAATCAAGCAGAAACGATATTAGTTATGAAATTGGAATTAATAACCATTTTACACTAAAAGTTCAAAAATATTTTTATTTAATTCAATTTATAAGAGTAGAAAAATGTTTTAAAATGAAACCGAAACCAAAACTATAGCTCATAAAACTTCAAATATCTTAAAAAATAATTTGTTAACATTTTTGATATTTGGTGGTAAGCTTCTCAATGATATAAACCACGAGAAAATGCAAAAAAAAAAAAAAAAACGGTAATTAAGAAATTTTTAGGATACTGTGTAGCCTTCATAATCTTTTCTCTTTTAAAAACAATAAAATATGAAAAAATATCTATCGAAACATCTTAAATTTTACTTTTATAAGTCGACAATTTCAGTTTTGACAAAGAATATTAACAATTTATGATAATTACCTCAAAAATTGCAGTAAAAAAGGGAATAAATAAAATGAATAGGCAGATATATGTAAAGGAAAAGTAGAATTATATCTAACACTACCTGCACACACATTTCTGTTATCTTTTTCGAATTTTATTTTTTACATTTTTATAGTTCTACTATTTATATTCATTGGAACTACCTTGTTAAAATTGTTTTATCTAGAAATGAAAATAAAAAAAATCCTTTCTAAATTACCATCTTTTTCTTTAGAGTATTTTTCTTAATTTTTGTTTTCTAATATGTCTCTCGTATCGTCAATTAGAATACAAGAAAAAACTTCTTTTCATGAAGACTGTTATCTGTATTTTGCTGTTGACAATTGAAGCTATAATTTTTCCAGACGAAAAAAAGAAAGTGTTAGATTTTTTAAATTAAATTTTTCTATAGTTTAATTAAGTCAACTTATTTTGCTGTTCATAACAAAGGAAAAAATACAAACAAAACTTCTTTTTTTTTTTGCTTGTTAGGAATTTGAGAATATTTTTTATAAAGTTTAATTCGTGAATAACATTCAACAAAAATTAAACTGCAATTATGTGACAGATAAATTCAGTATATTGAACCTTATTTTTTACTTCCATTTAATTTCATGTAATTTACAACTAATGATTCTTGAAGCTATAACAAGAGAAATAGAAATTATATGAGAGACATTTTTATTAATATCATCGTTAGTAACCTTTTATCAAACTCTTCAATTTCCTTCTACACTGACTGAAAAAGATACCAAGAAAGAGATACCGAGAAAGACCTGTGTTGGATAAACGAAATTTGGTAGGCATGTTTGTACACATCTGAAAATGACATCGTTTCAATTTCCAGTTTCGTGCTTATGTGTGGCTCTAGTTAGGTCACTCAGAACTTACAAATCAGGGTTGCTTTAAATGTGTGCTGTTAAGTTCCTGAGCTTATTTGTCTGTGAAATTTGTCGTATTCAGTTTATGTTTGCCAAGTATGTCTTTAAGAAGACGAAGAAGCCATTATCAACAGCTCACCAAGTTCGAACAAGTTTGTGCAACGAGAAGGTGGATTTTCTTTTCGCGATATTGCAGAAAGACTTGGCCAGAATGCATCTACTACGCATGATTGTTAGGAGCAATGGTCGAGGGATGGTAGTGTCTCAAGAAGACTGGGTCCCGGGTGACCACGTGGCACTACTAAGAAGGAATACCACCTTATTTGGCGTACGCCTGTGGTGCATCGCACTGTGTCTGCGGCAGAAACTCGAGGTGCAGTTGGTGCCACACTGATACCACGAACTTTTAGAAATCGGTCACTTCAAGAACAGCTCCAAGAAATGCACCCTGTAGCGTATATTAACTGACTCCAAGACACTGCGACGCCATTGGTATCAAGCCAGAGCTCATTGGAAACGGAATGAAGATCTGTTGTATTTTCTGGTGAAAGCAGGTTCTACCTTGGTGCCAGTGATGGCCTAGTGTTGATCAGAAGGAGGCCAGGTGGACGCCTCAAAACAAGCTTTCTTTGGCCTAGTCACTCTGGACCTACACCTGGAGTCATGGTTTAAGAAGGAATTTCCTATGACAGCAGGAGCACTCTCGTGGTTATTCCAAATTCATTGATTGCAAATTTGTACGTCAGTCTGGTAATTCAACCTATAGTTCTGCACTCATGAACAGTATTCAAGGGAGGGGTCCAACGGATAACGCTCGACCGCATACCTTTGTAGTAGCGCAACGTGCTCTACAGGGTGTTCACATGTTACCTTTGACTGCGAAATCAACAGCTCCAGTTGAGCGCGTATGGTATATCATTGGACGACAACTCCAGCATCTTCCATAGTCAGAACTGACCATCCCAGTACTGACATAACAAGTACAACGCGTGGAATTCCATACCACAAAGTGCCATTCATCACATGTATGACACAATGCATGCACGCTTGCAGGCTTTCATTCAAAATTTTGGGTGTTACACGGGCTATTAATGTAACAGCATTTCACATTTGAAATACATTTACTTGAGCTTAAATTAACCTGTGATCTTTAAAATTTAATCAGTTAAACATGTTAACTAGAAAATTGCATTGTCCAAATTACTTTACTCTACAATATTGTTTTCTTGTTGTTAGGATTTTCTACTCGTCAGTGTAGATTAAAATATGGAAAACAAACCTATGTTTATTTTATCTATTTGACAATATTGTAGATAAAACAACGTACAGCTTGATCTCAATTCCCAAACCTTCTAACAACCGATGAATCTAAACGAAATGAGAAAAAGATGAGAAATAAGAAAAGTTATTTCTTTAACTCTATTTATTTTGCTTTTATTCGTATGGTCTTTATCCTTTTGGACTTGCATTATCGAAAATAATTTTTATTTTTCCTCATTGTAAGATTAAACCATTAACTATTGTTTATTATGCACTATAGAATGTAAAAGAAAAATTTTAATTGAATTAGTATATTAGCCATAACATTTAACTATAACATTATTAACAATTTCAGTCTTATAACTTTTATGTAATAACTATTTTTAATTGAACTTTGAAACATATCCAGTTTTCTCAAGTCAGTCACTGCCAAGTTCATCATCTTGTGTCCTTAACACATCAAAGTATACCCAAATACGAAGTTAAAACATGAAAAATTATGTTTTGATTGATTCTTTCGGCCATATATCAGATAAGATCCCCCAAGATCTTCTGTGAAGGGTTTTACTAACGTCACACTCTAAAGCAACACGAACACTATTGGTGGAATGCCCAACGGAAACGAGCTCACCCGAAAGAGGTTTAGAGCTACAAAACGATCCCCCGGAAAACTATCACTCCCGAGTTCAATCTTTATTGAACAAAATCGTAGTAAACATTTTATATGGCAGCACACATTAAAAATTTACTTATTAAAAATTACAGATAAATTATACAAAATACATATGTTATTGCAAGGTACACACATACAAAAATAAATAATAATAAAAAGTATAAAGGGTAAGAGAAGGATAAATACTATACATTATTCCAGCATTCTTGCAAATACTCAAAAGTAATGTAAATATAAAATATAAATGGACCGTACAAAAAAGAAGGGAAAAAAGAAAAAAAAAAGGCAGGGAGCATTTGGGAAAGGAGAAAAAACCTTGCTTCTGATCACATAAGAGTACCGATCCAATCCCTCCTAAGGAATTTGATTCCAGATTGTAGAGGCAATTTTAACACATGATTTTATATTAGAGTGAATGGAAGTATTTCTAACGATATACTGGAATCGGGCTTTTGTAGCGTTTTGAGATGGAGAGACCAAATGGAAATTCTTAGTCAGAGAACATGCGAACACATAATGGTCAGCGTTCCCAACAGAACCACAAAGACAATTGGGAGTAGCTTTTAATTTGAAGCGATGAAAATAAAAAACAAATGGGCCATGATTCGTTAAGAATTATGTAACGTAATTGGAATGGGAAGATTATTGGTAATGGACAATATAATTTTAAGGCGAGATCAAGTGACGAAGGCGAAACCTTAGTTGGCAGCCCACTCTCTTAACTTTTACACCAAGCCGACGCGTGGACTGTGAGCCATGACAGATTTAATATGCATCAGTTCCTCTACACAGTAGGACTTCAGTGTCATCAGGACTCGAATACGAGTCTGGACAACGCTGGTAATGAGCTTCTGAATGTGACCAGCAGGTCACCACGGCCTCCGTATGAGGTCACACACAATATGATGCGATAAATCTTTTCTAAGAATTTTAAAGTTGTTAATTTTATATAATAAAGTATTATAAAATTGACAAATAATGTTAATTATAGTTAAAATGTTATAGTTCAGCTCTATATTTCAAATTAAAGTAATAGTTAAGAGTTGCACTTCATAAGAAAATATCAATAATTATCTTCCTTTGGAGTATATAAGTGTGGCAAGTAAGAATACAGACACACACAGCTCAATCATATATCTCTTTTCTCTCTTTCTCTCTCTCCCACTCCTACAATTACAGATAAATCGAAATATGAATGAAAAAATAGGATGAACAAGATGGAACTTATTATGATCCTTACTGTATAATTCTTAATACAATCACTAAATACTTCACTAACCCTTTAATTGGTTTGCCAGTACACCTTATGGGCTAACGAAAGCTTATTCCAACTGGTTTTCCCATGCGTGGTACGGGCACTGATATTTTCTTCTTTCTAGTTTTGCACATATTTTTAACTGTTATAGGAAGATTACTAGGACTAGTGCTTTTAAGAGGTACAGTTTGCCCACCGAAATACTGAAGTACTTCTCATCTGGGATTTTCTTAGCGGTGAAGGTGAGAATTTCTTTATTAAGGGCAGGAATTTAAACTCTTGAAAATATTCTTTAAAGAACAAGGATTAGAATGGCAATGTGCAATTTGCTGGTTGAGAAGAAATGAAAATGGAAAGATAATCCAAAAAAAGCCGATATTATCTTCGTCCCCATTCCAATGTAAGACTTAGTATTACACCATTCTTCAAATTTTGTGCGCATATATATATGCATGCACACACAAAATCCTCAACCGTACGAAAAAGAGGTATGAACATGAATTTTTTTATTAGTATGAGAGAAACTCTTTTAAGATACATGAAATATTTTTCACAGCATGCCGAGAGTAATGTTGAAAAGCAAACCTTTAAGGGGGTGGGTTCTATGTTTATAAAATATAAAATAGTCTGAGAACTTTAAAATTGAAAAAATTAAAATAAAATTCTTCCATTTTCTCATTTTGTTTAGTTTTGTACTTTAATATATGAAAAATGTGTCTTTTAAAAACTTTTTGTCCAAAAAAAAAAAAAAAAATTGACTAAGGAGTTAAATTAACTGCACTCTTATTAGTAAAAAAATACCTAAGAATAAATAAAGCAAAATATAATTGATTTCGCTTTGTAAGCTTTAAAATAATCGTGTTTTACTTTAATGTATGTAAACAACTGTCATATATAACTAACATAAATCTATTAAGTGCTTATAAAACTATGAGTAAAAATTTTAATTATGTAACTATGTTTCATTATAAAAGAGTAAAAAATAAATACAACAAGAACATTAAGTCACATCATTTGCATAAGTGTAAGACTATTTTATATAAAAGGAATTTCGAAAATTTTCTTGAACGTTACATTCACCAACAAGAACTGAAATCTAGTAAAGAGCTAACATAATGTTAATAGATTTTGACAATGAGGAGACTAAAACTTAACACTTTACCATAAACATCTTAATTACAATGGAGGTCGTTGTCTTTTACGATGTCAATAAACGTTAACTAAGAAGGCCTCAGGATAGATTTGTTGCTAGAACCTTTTAGCATCTAATGAACTGATAGCCTGCAGGGAGCAGCAAATTTAGCAAGATAAAATAAACCCACTCAACGAAAATACACGCGCCTACAGACATTCACCAAAAAGCTTTTAAGTCATTTCCAGTACATGAGTGAATTTCAAATCGTTTTATAAAAATATCTGCTGCATTAATTTTTAAAAGAGTAAAGTGTACAGTTATAAAAGATACTGCTTTGAAATCCTTTAAATTCCAATCGCTGCGAATGTCGAAATTATTGAAGATAATTGGGCCTAATGAGTTCATATTATATGTACGATTATTGCTACATCTATACTTTTTTTACTCATTCAATAATCATATTTCAATTTATTCAGTTCAAATTAACCATTACATAATAATCTATATTTATAATCCCAATATATGTTTTCAATTTGATATGCATGATTATTAACCCATTTCTTATTTTCTATTTCAGTTATCATTTTTGCCAATTTCACTCAAAAGATACATTAAACTATGATAGGTGTATTTCTTTTATTCATAGTACATAAATAAGAGACTTTTAAGGAATTATGTAATAAAGAATTTTTATTAGATAAGCATATGTTTTTTCTAAAATTCAAATTAAATAGGCAGGTGCATAAAACGGTTAATATTAGAGCCCCCCTACAAAGTCAGGTTTGGGGCTCCAAGCCAGATCTTACAAAGGGTACATACTTGGCGTAAGGCAGCGTTTCTCAAACTGTGGGGCACGCCCCCCCCCCTTGAGGGGCGTGATAACTCTACAAGGAGGTCGCGAATATATTCAAAAGTTGAAAACTAAAGATTATTCAAAACATTACTAATTTGCTGAAAGTAAGCAAACAAAATACTTTATGACATAATAAAATATAAAATACACATTTACACTGATATAATACACTTATAAAGGTATCTGTGCTGTACAATATATTTTATTATTAATTTAGCAATACTAAGTTAAGAACAAGTTTGATAATTACCGGTGACCCCATGGGCTTGTATTAACACTTATCATGGGGATTTGAACGGTGTATAATTAATTCCTTAACTGCCGATTAAAAGTTACGTGGTTTGGTCCCCAATGTCACGGTTTTCCATGTAGACGCGCGTATTTTGATGTTTTTTAGGGAGGGGGGAGGAGAGAAAAGGAATAAATAAGCAAAATCCTCTGAAATAAGTAAATCCTTTGCAAAGACTGTCAAGGTCATTTTATTGCATTCCAAAGCCTTAGGAATAATTTTATGGATAGCAGTGCACAGAAAAGATCGTAATTCGGAAAGACGTATATATACGTCTAGAAGATTAATGCTTTGGCTGAGCGAGACGTTTATATACGTAGGTGGCACATAAGAGGTTAAAGTCGTACTGTAGCTTTAGTATAAAAGTAAAGTATTATTGAATTTTTTCAATACAATATCATTGTATGAAGGGGGTGCGATGAAAATGATGACTGAATATTGGGTCGCGAGTATTGAAAGCTTGAGAAGCACTGGCGTAAGGGTACCCTTTAGAGTCCTAGCTCCCCTCCCGCGATGCGGGGGTGTATCTTACACCACTGGCTGAATGTCTTCTATTAGAAAACTGCACATCGTGAGTGGAACAGGGAAAACCAGAGATTTCGTTGAAATACAGTCGGATCCCCATTTAACGAATTTATCAGAACCGAACATTTTGTTTGTTAAATGAGCGTTATTCGCAGTGGCCTAACGGAGAATATTAGGCCCCGACAAAAGTCAGGTTTTGGACCCCAAACATGATCTTGGCAAGGGTACATACTTGGCATTAGTCAGGCTATGGGCCCTCTAGAACCCTAGGCCCTCCTACGATGCGGGGGTGTACGTTACGCAACTGTAAGTAGGGATAGTTACCAAAACGTTATTTAACAAAATAGTATGTTGCACGTTTTATTAAAGTAATTTAGTGGTCTTGGTAGAAGAGTGGTTATGGTGTAGGCAGGGGAGTAGTTACCGCGTATCAGCCGTATCAATGATATGGTGCACCTAGCTATAGGGGCCCTTAAATGCATAAGTGAAAAACCACAATATGTCAATGGGCCCAAACGAGAGTCTCCAGAGTATTGATACAAGGACCACTCAGGGCTTGTTTAGTAAGTGAGTGTAGGCCTCGTAATCGGCGTTGTTTAGGTCAAGTTTTGTCACCTCTGAAGGCTCCTCATGTAGAAGGACTGATGTATGTTAAATCAGTTGCAGCTCAAAGTCTTCACGTTGGTGATGAGTGAAAAATTGGAGAGCGGGATAGTTCAAAATTTCAAGGTTCGTCACCAGTAACCTTTATGTTGTTTGGTAGTGTGACATTAATAAACAATCAATCATTTAAAAATAATTTAAATATTATGGTTATAAGAAATAGTTTTCTTAAAAGTATTTGACAACTACTAATATCCTATGCCGAATTCATAAGTAAGGCTAAAAAAATATCCAATCATGATTTTTGATTTGTAATCTTGATTTACAATTATTTCATTCAAATAGTATATTAAACATACATGATTGGTTATTCAAATCAAGAATTTGAAAGTAGCTCTCAAAAATAAAATATTAAGATATGTATGAATGATGCTCTATTCAAATAATAATAGTAAACTTTTTGATTTATGAACCATATCTATTTTAATTCTGGTTATGTTATATCATGGAAAACACAGTTGTCCCAAATGGAATCAAACCTAAAGAAAATTTGTAAATGAAATGATGGCTTTTATATAGAAAGGAAGAAAAACATTTAAATATAACAAGAACTTAATGCGATTTAATCTAAAATAATTTTGTACATTTACTATTTAAGAGATATTCATATAAAAATTAGATCTAGGGGAAGATAGTTTATCAATATTTTCATTTCTAGTGCTATTTTTATTATTATTTTGCAGTTTCTTATCGTTTAAAAGTGAATAATGAAAAAAAGGAAAAGATACTTTTTGAACCTTGGGAAAAAAAATGTAAGCAATTAAAAAGATAGTTAAATTATCATCTCTAAGCATTATTCTTATACATTTGTTTTTAAATTGTATCGTTTTTCTAAAATTACTGATTAATTTTATAATTAAATGTAAATGAAATAATCGTATAAATATGAATTTTGAAGCAATTATCTAATTATTTATTTAATAAGGGATATCTCAAAACAAAACAAAAAAAAACATCAAAGAATTTTATTAATCGTTAAAAAAAATTCACTTTTCTTTAAAATTATTCATATTACTGCTCTTTTCATGACATGTTTTTTTTTTGTTTTGTTATAATCTTTTTGCATTTCACTAGATCACATTATTTATAACTTGTCTCATTTATTTAATCATCATTTTAGTCATCAAGAACACACCATTATTTTAAATCTCGTAACCGAAACTTTACCCTCTGTTTCCTTATTGCCCTTCAAAATCACCCAAAATACCAAAGAACATCAACTCACTCCACTTCCAAAGCCCAAATAACGAAGCATCAAGGGACTCTTAACGACAGCTGAAATATTCCGAGGCGGAAATCGGCCCATTACGCTGAGGGGACCACTTTACATGACGTCATCCCATGTGGTCCGGAAATGAAGGGTTACAAGACCCAGAAGCCTCTGCACCCTGCGGGGAAGGGGGCAAAGGAGATGAAGAGTCTGCTTATGGAAAAGTCTCGTATTAGACATGGGACATTGGATTTGGAGACGAAATGACCTTTCTTTCATATATCCTGAAGTCATGGTTCCACATCTATGGATAGAAATATTTCAGGGTCATTATGGGATATGACTGATAATTTATTTTTTACTCGTTATGGTGTGGTTATGACAGTTTACTTACTACTCTTGAATTTTTCATTAAAGTTTATCTGAAAAATGGGAAATGCTTTTCGCTGTTGTGAGAATGGGACATTGGCTAATATAATAAATGAATAACTTTACATTTTTCGAAAGTTTATTTATTCTAACATCCGATTATTGTTTATTTATCAGTTTTGTAAGAACATTTTTAACTTTTATATTAATCACTCTATCACATTAATTGTTTGGATTAGATTTTGAAATGAAACATTTGTATCAAAATGTTTTTCATTATGTCGAAGTAGGTGATCTTGCTTTTATAGTTAATATAATGGAATTACAGGTAAGCGTTTTTTAAAAAAGAATTTTTTTGAAACCTATTTCTATTGTTTTATTCTTTTATATTTAATGCTTCAATATGAATGATTTTTTTTAGTTAAATTATAGTATTGACAATTTGAATATTATTAAAAAAACTTCAACGTAGTCTGTTTATTAATGATGTTGAGTTTATTATGTTTATCTCTCTCTCTTACTATGTTCTATTTTAACGTATCCTCTGGAATTTATAAAAATTTAGATATTACTTATGTTCATGATTTTTACATTGTTATTTACAACCATAATTATTTTAGTTTCACATAAAAGCCTTTTATTTTGACAGAAACTCAATATAACATTTGCATTTTTAATCACAAAATTAAACTACTTGATAAGGCTTTGTTGCTGAGGTGGTATCCACCAAAGAACCGACGTCTTGTTTGAGGACTAATGACCCCAACAGCCACGTGGTCTCGCATGGCAAAGTATCAATGAAAAGAAAATACAAACTCTTAAGTTCAATGGAAAGTCAACCTTTGATCTCCCTATATCCAGCCTAATGAGAAGTGACCGGTGCAGTTCCCACTCCAATCTCCTGCTTCAAAGTCCTCCTCACGAGGGGTGACAAGGACTAATAACTGATTAGTAATCCCGGCTAGGTCCAAGCAGAAATAATTCTGTGTCAAGTGTATCTTTTGAAGGAGAGACATATTCCACCTTTAAAGAGACGAAAAGGAGAAACGAAGGTGCTCAAGGACACTCTAGCATAGAATCGCCAAGAGACTCCCCAGAATTATCCTTAGCCAGGTTTCCAGATTCTCCTGAACTCGCTTAATTCTATTATCGGGCTTTTTAAAGCTCCAGCATGTCATTCTAATGCAGCTGATCCGGCCTTACTAGCACCACATTAGATGTGCTTCTTATCAGTGCCAATTGAACACCGTCAAAATCAGCTCTATCTTCGAATGCAAATAACAAAATAAATTTACGATGCTGAACATTATCTTGGAAAGAGATGCAATTTCAAGGTGAAGAAAAAAGTTGTCATGGTTTGTTTATATAGGGGACATAATAAAGTCCCTGTAAACTGAAACTATTTGCGAACAAAGAAGCTAAGGTTATGTAAGTGAGGTTATGGTATGGTAAAACGACTATGCCCGACTTAATGCAAACAGCAGCTTCTTTAGTGCCTAAATTTAGAATATAAACATTGAAAACTGAAAGCGAAAAGAGATGGAGCAGCTTTTCATCGAAAAAGTTCTAGAGAATCAATTGATTATTACGACACATTTGGTTCTCACGGATAACTGTCTCTGCATTAATTCTCGACCTTATAACCCAAAATGACCGAAATCGAAGTTTTACATTTTGTGTAAAAGTTAGAAGGAAATAATCATAAGTATGAGGAAAAAAGCACAAATCATTACATGAAAAATATTTACGTCAATACAGTTTTATGGCATCACACAAAAAGAGAAGCAAAGGCAAACCGCCACACAATGATATTAAGTTGATATCGATTATGTTCGAATAGTGCACCGTTGCTTACGGTACACATTCGTTAGAGAATTCTGCATGCACATTTCTTAGCAGGGATGGTATCACACTATTGCATGTATCCAGCAGACTTGCACGTGGATATACGTGACCATATTCCACATTAACTAGTTATCACCATGTGATATATTTTGCCTTTTGGTCTTTTTGTGTGAAATTATCAAACTGTATTGACGTAAGTACTTATTTTACATAATGAAATGTGCGTATTTTATCATACCTATGACTATTCCTTTCAAGCGTTTACACAAAATGTAATGCTTGGAACTCGATCGTTTGGGGGCATACGGGTGTCGTTTTGTACTAATTAACTGATGCTCTAAAACAGGAGTTGGCAAACTTTTAGCTGTGGGATGCCAAACCAATCTAGCTATATCATTTAGCGTGCTACACGGTAGAACATTTTGATTCCAGTGATAATGCGTATAGAGTTAGAGAATAGAGGTCAATAATGTAGAGACATTTACAGTTTTAATGCAAATTAATTTGCATTACTTAAAGATGTTTCTTATCATAAAGATAAACCGCATAAAATATAAATATTTCTTTAACAAACATAAAAAAAAATTAAAATTGTACATATATTATTCATTTTTAAACATGTTTATTAAAATAAGTAAAATGAAATATAAGTACTTCCCTTCATTATAGTGAAATAAAAATTTTAATAAAATCTTGATGCAAAACTAATACCTTCAACGTTCTACTTTCATATCGCAATATCAGGTGTATAATTTGTGACTTTCAATTCGGAACGTTCAGTTATTAAACAGTTTCTTTGCTAACTCGAAATATTTTTCATATGAAGGAAAAATTTTACGGAAGCCACACACAAATTTTACCAAAAGTGGAAAGCAGCGTGCATAAGGTTTTGGTAATGGGCAAATGGTCGCTTGAGAAGAAATGAAAATGGAAAGATAATCCAAAAAAGCTGTTATTATCTCTATTCCCATAGTAATGTAAGAAGTGTGTTACGTTTCGTTATAAAACTTAACTCAATGGCGCAACAGCCCAAGGCCTACTGTACCCATATCAGTATACGTGACCTTGGGCCCTGAGGTGCATGAGCAGATGTTCCGGTCAGGTGGTCAGTCTGACTTGAAATCCCCAGTGTTAAGTTTCCAAGCAAGTTTGGTACTCATTTATCGACATATGAAGAAATGGCAGGCTGAGTCAACCTTGTCCCGCCTGGGGTTTGAATCTCGGACCTGTGGTGTGGAAGCACGATGCACTAACCACTCAGCCATGGAACTTATATGTTTCGTTAAATGCAATAAGAAAATGTTCTGTTTTTTTAAACATTTTGAATAAGAAATTCACCGCTTAAGAACATTTTGAATGAATTATACATGCAGTGAGATATATTACACGAGGAATTACCTTCCTGCAGTACGAGGTTTGACGCAAGAATTTTATCATTATATATATATATATATATATATATTATTTTTTATACTTTTCATTCTTTTTCCACCAAATTTTATGCAGAGGATGTTTAACATGACATTATATTAGAGTTTTTATTAAGCTTCTAGAAAGAGTGAGTATTCTCTTTCGTAAGAAAAAATTTGAAGGATTTTTAAAAATAAATATCCGTGTTTGATAAATTTGCTAAGTGGATTTTATATCAATTTAACAAAATAAAATATTTTTCTGCAATAAAACAAAAAGAATAATTGGATTTATCCTTAAATTTTACCATTTCTTAAAATTTATCTTGAATGAGTTCTTATAATGAGACACATTTTTATATATTAAACCACATTCTTATTATATGAAAGCTTTGACGAAAGCCTTTTAAAATAATACATTTAATTCATTTCATTCTTCTTTCGCCATATTTTATACAACGAATGTTTTACGCAAAGTTCTTCTCATAGCTTCTTCATTACTATTCTAGAAAATGAGTATTTGCTTTCGCAAGAAGGAAGTTTGAGTGATTATCGAAACGAAAGACCACGACCACTGTAGAAGAAAAATGCAATCATCAAAGCCAGATACCCTCCAAGAACGCTTCGCTCTAGCATAGCGGGGGGCTAAACACTCGCACGAGCAAACAAATTGGACGAAAGCAAAGAGAAATATACGCATTTCCATTTTCTTCTTGCGGGTTACTCGACCAAAGAACCATTTATCATGATTCTTCCTTCTGGTAGAGACCTACTGCTGAGATGTTTGATGGTGTTGATGCTTTTCAACGTTGCTGATCTTATCCGCTTCGGAGCAAGTGCTCATTTTTTTCTCTTATTTGATTGCATTGCAAAATTATAGGGAAATTAATGACGATGAGTTATGAGTTTGGTGGGATGTGTGTTGTAACTTGTGAAAGGTGCACATTCTTACACGAAAGTTAAGATGATGTTTTTCTTTCAGCTAAGATCTTCTTTGAAATGTTTGCTGACTTTATTATAATAACAAATGCAATATATCAGGATATATGTGATAATCTAATAAAAACTGAGTTCTTTCAGTGTGGATGGATTTTGAAAAATGTGTGTATGTAGTAGCATTAAGTGGAAACTGTTTTTTTGTTCAGTAATATATTTCTCAGTAATTGTTAATTTGGTTTGTTCATCTTGTTGATTTTGATGCATGCTTTGTTTTATTTACCTCATCTTTACTTTTCAAAGTTATGATATAATTGCTGAAGATAAGTTAGGAAATTTATACAATGAGTGCAACAAATCAAGGAATTATGTAATTAATAAACTATGCAACACATTAGAGCTTTCTTCGTATTACATGATGAAGAAAGATTTCCAGTCCATAAAAGCTGACTTAGTGAAATATATTTGGGCATTATTGATGATTAAAGAAACTGTAAGAGAAATAAGAATTAGATATTTTATGATGTATTTGTATGTAGTGAAACTAATTCGAATACGCATTTCGAGGTACAAAAAATGTATCAAACTTTTGATTAGTTTTTCCATTATGTATTGTAATGATATTTAGGAAAAATTATGGGACTTTTTTAAACATTAAGATTTATGAATTTGACAAAATTAGTATTGTTGATAATAAAAAGACTGGTACTACGGTTCGAAGAGTTAAGATATTTATTTAAATTTATAATAATGCAATAGAAAAGTTTCGACAAATATGATTTTTAAAAGTTCCTATTCTAATAAAGTGAATACCTTATAAGTTTCCATGTTTTAATTAAATTTAAGTTAGTTTAATAAGTAAGTGGGGCTGTTGCAAATTGTTCATTTTATTGTTATTGGCTGATAGTAGCAACTTAGGGCATCAAGAATTATGCACTGATGGGGAAAAAATCTTAAAACGAAGAAAAATTTATTGTTGAGTAATGAAATTTCGACAATATACATTTGTCTAGGTAACATTTATTTGATGAAAGTTTTAAAATCACGAGTTAGTGTAAACACGAGGTGAGAAGTTTCAAATGTGAAATGATGATGCAACCGCCATAATTTTGAATGCAACCATGCAAATATGCATCATTTTTGTCGCACAATGCCAGTGGTCAGTTTGTAGTAGGAAGTTCCACACCTGTGGCACTTGGTCATTCAATACAGGGACAATTTATGATGGCTGTTAGTGATGCTGGATTTATCATTCAATGATGTCCAATTCTTGCTTGATTGACAAAATATCTGGTGATCTAGTCGGCCAAGATAACACATCAAAACTCTGTAGAGCATGGGGCGTTACAACATCGATATGAGGACCCCGTTATCCTCCTGGAAAGGATTCCTTGAATGTTGATTATTCAAAGCAATACAACTGGTTGAATCATCATACACGATTGTAGTCAGGGTGCGTGGAATAACCACAAAAGTGCTACTTCAGTCATAAATAATTGTTCCCATGTCATAATTCCAGGTGTAGATCTATTGATTCTAGGCCTCACGCGAGTTGGTAGCAGGGGCTCACCTGACATGCTTCTAACATACGGTCATAGCTTGCATCAAAGCAGAAACGGCTTGCATTAAAAATCAACAAACTTCTGCTCCGTAATCCAGTGAGTCTAATTTGACATCACCGACGTTGACAAATTGCGATAATTTGGAGTCAGTGCAATGCACGGTACAAATGCTGTTTTAATAATAGCCAGTGTAACTTTTAGAATTTTGAATGCAAGCATGCAAGCGTGCATGCATTGTGTCATATAGGTACCGAATGTCATTTTAAGGTACGGAATTCCATGCTTGTTGTACTTGATGTGTCAATACTGGAATGGTGAGTGTTGGCTGTGAATGATGCTGGAGTTGTCATCCAATGATATCCCATACGTGCTCCATTGGAGACAGATCTGATGATTTCGCAGGATAAGGTATCTTGTCAGTACTCTGTAGAACACGTTGCGTTACAACATTGGAGTGAGGGCGAGCGTTATCCTGTTGGAAAACTCCCCTAGAATACTGTTCATGAATGGCAGTACTATATGCTGAATTACTAGATTGACGTACAAAATTTGCGTCAGTGTGTTTAGAATAACCACGAGAGTGCTCCTGCTGTCGTAGGAAATTGCTCCCCAGGCCATAGTTCCAAGAGTAGATATATTGCTTTTAGGCTCATGCAGATTGGCTACAGGCGCTCACCTGACCTACTTCTAACATACGGTCATCGCTTGCATCAAAGCAGAAACGGCTTTCACTATATATAAAAAACGTAACATTCCTCTAGTGAGTTCTAATTTAACACCACTGACGTTGACAAATTGCAATAATTTGGAGTTGGTGTAATGCATGATACAAGACGTCTGGTTTGAAGCTGACCGTGAAGTATAACCGGATTGTAATTCTTCTTTATATCATTGTGCTGCTATCTGCAATTCGAACTTCTGCTGCAAACACAGTTCGATACCCTCACGTATTCACCGAACATAGCAGTCTTAAATCTCCATTGTGCTACTCGGTCACTCATTGAGGCCAGATCTTATTGAGGCAGTGTCTCCTTTTAACCACCACTGAGGACATTATCCATAGTAGATACTTTCCCCTCATCTTTCAGCAGGTATTGCGTACAGAAAATGTACTTTTTCTGAGCCCTTTTACACAAACATTTTCGAACTCAGTTTGTTTTGACAATGTTGTCAAACAACAAACAATGTTGTAAAGTTGTAAAGTTATGTTGTCAATGTTGTTGCATAACTTATTAAGATAAGATATTTTTAAATTATTAAGATACACATAATTTATTTAAAATCAACATATTTCTTTTATAAGTACTCATTAATTCCATAGAATAAAACCTTAACAAAAAAAAAATACTCTCCAAAGATTTATTGATTGATTGAATATTAATTTCACTCTATTCAGCTACACGAGGGCTTTTGGCGACGGACCACGTAATTTTGAACCATGGTCAAGTGACGTGGACGACACCTGAGCTGGCACCTTCCCTCTCCTAACTACCACACCACATTAACGGGAGGACGTTTTAGCTCTCGACAGATTTAACGTGCATCGCTGCCCTACACGGCGGGTCTTTAGTGGTACCGGGCTCGAACTCGCGACAAGGCAAGCCACGATCCGATACCTATACCACTCGGCTACCACGGCCACTACTCTCCAAGGAATCAAGGCTCGAAAGTATAAAAATTGGAGTGAGAATAATGTGAATACTAAACATTCGTTAACACATATTTTGATAAACAGTGTTTCTAGAATACTATTTATGGCATAGTATAAGGAGAAAAAAATGTCATATCCCTTGGAGATGCTTTTGCATTTCAAATAAATCAGAAAACATTCTCAGTAAGATATTTCAAGCATATTCTTGTTCCAGAAATAGTTTCGTTCTAAATGGAAAGTAGAAAAGAAACTTTTCTTAAATAAACACACACGCATATACATGCATACATAATACACATATACAAACACAATTCATACAAACACACATATAGATACATTTCCGCTGAATGCTGCTGGAGGCTCTATTCTTAGACAGAAAGCTTTATGGTACTATAACAAATGCATTTGTGATAAATATATTTAATGGAAAACATCCAATTTTGATTGAAAATATTTAAATAAGTCGATCAATATTTTAATACAATAGTTTTAAGAAACATAAGAATGGCTGGGATGAATAATACAGACAGAGATTTCTTTTATAGATCATGTAATCAATTTAATACATTTCTAGCATTATAAATCTTATATTGTATTTGAATGCATACAAAGTAAGACTCGAAAGTTCCCTACTTAGCTTTTAATTGAGAAAATATTTACAAAAGAGTTACTGAGTAAACATTTTTTGTATTACTTGTGTAATGAACGGGCCATCCCGTTCATTGGTGTTTGGAATTTAGAATGGACATCAGCCATATTCAGAACAATTATTATTTATTATTCCTTTACTAAAAATTTCCACAACTCAGGGTAGAAAAGGCACACTTCTGTAAACTATAGGAGCAACTAACTCATGGTAGAAATGATACTTAATAATTGATAAGAATCAATAACTTTTTTACGACTAGAACTCTTTGATTACTTACGGTCTGAATTACCGTAATTCCTTTCTCAGCTATTCGACCTCTGGTCAATATTATTCAACTATAACTTATTGACTAAATCGTCAATTGACAATCTTAAATATTAAGCAATTAATCGTGAAGCCACTCTCGACTACCCCTCTCTCCCTCGTACCTATAAGCTAATGCTTAAATATAAGCATACATTTACGAAAACCATGTCTTTTATCTTCGGAAGAAAGATTTCAATAGAACAGCATTTAATGAAATCTACTTCGCCAAGTTGATTAGTAAGAGGTTCGTGGATACACCCGTTATACTAGGTTCTCATTTTCTAAGTGATTTGATAAAAAAAATTCCACTGTTATTGGCTTGTCACAGCAGCCGTGTTTTATACAGCGATTGAAATAAAAAAAACTGGTTGTGCAGCAAATTAATACCAATTTTGTGTTCGATTTAGAAAGAATGTCACCAAGACTTCAAAATGTTGAAGTAAGGTATATTATCGCGCTAGTGCAACTGTTTTATACCAGCATTATTGTAGTAGAAATTTTTATTTGCTAGCATTATTTTTAAAAAGAGATAAAAGGAGGTATAATTTTGAAAGATTTGAAACATTCTGATTAGAGATTAATTAAATAAATATTTGGGGCACAAACAATATACATTCACTATTTAATAATAAAATTTTTTAAAGTTTCGAATTTAAATTGGTAAAACACGGGATTTACAATTTTTTTTTCTGAATTATTTTAAATAAGTAAGGAAAATGCAGCTAATTTTTGAAAAAATAATGAAAATTTTCTCGACAAAATTAAAAAAAAATTACATTTTCAAAATTTAAAAGAAAAAAGTGTGTGTATTTATGTACGCAATTAAGAAGTTATATTTCTTTTGCGTAACAAGATTAAAATCTCTCTAAAAATCTTGAGAAGGTCAAGCTGGGCCAAGGACGAAAGGCAGTCACGAGTAGAGTTGAACGATACTAACCTTCAGTCAATTGGACCAGCCGAACCTAAGATAATCATGATTTAAATAAATTTAAACACCCCAGTACAGGTATAATAGGACCAATAACATGGGGGTTATCAGACTGTATCTGGAGATGAAGTGAACCGAATGTGACACCTGAGACCTCATATTGGATGTCTCGGTGGGAAGAATCGTCCCTGAGAAAATTAAGACATCCGCCTGAATAGCCCACGAGTTATGGCCATTTTAAAATAATTAAAACATTTAAAACAATTAAATAAAATAGAAGCAGGGCACCCAGCAACTTGAACCTGGGACTGGCTGTGAGTAAACACAAGAGTAATCCATTAGAACCGGCCCGAAGTCTGTAGTTGCAAATGGGGAGGCGCTAGCTCGGGAAAGGAAAATGAAACTAACTCCCCCGGGGGAAATAACTGTGACGTAAATGGTCACGTACATCCCAGTGATACAGAGAGTAGTAGATGATCCCAAAGTTCCATCCTTCTATTTCTGTAATATCGTTACGTCATCAAAGATCGAACCCCATAGGAATAACATGGGGATTCTCTCTCTCTAATTTTAGTGATAACGTCCCCCTAGGCATCCAATTTAAATACGAATTATAACAGATGAAAGAGCTGAACGAGGAGAACCTATGGTCAGAGTTTCATTAACGAATCTCAAAAATCCTCGGAGCTATACGGGATTTAAAAAAATATAACTAAAATAATTTTAAAATGTTAAATATATGGGAAAAGAAGCAGGGCTATGGTCCTGAAAAAATATATCTAGGGTGCTCATAGGAAGAACAATTGAATCCAGCCGGTGCGGTCACCCAAGTTTACATAGGATTCGAGTTATTTCTGGGGAAGCCCTGTAAGGGGAAGGGGGCCAATTCCACGTAAAGCTCGCGCTAATAGAAGAATATGGTGGACCTCGAAAAATCAAGTTCCAAGCTCAATTTCTAGGGGGTGAAATTTTTCCAGTCCCATAGGATTAACATGGGTGCATGATAATATAGTGCTTAATCCCTCCCCATGCCTAAACAATGGGAATGAAGCAGATGACTGAATGGGTCTCGACGATCAGAACACTTGGTTCAAATCTCAAGTCTGAGACTCGAACAAGAGCCAAGATATTGTTAAGTAAAACAAATTTAAAACAATTAAAAACTATGGAAGAAATAGCCCTATGAGCATCAAATTATAATAACTGGAAGAGCAGATGGATCGAATGAGCCAAGTCCGAATGGACTGTGAGGCTCGGGTGCCGAGATATTTTTTCCAAAATGCTGTAGAGGTGAATGCGTCCCAACAGATATGGTTTATAACAATAGTTATCATGATCCCCCAAATATCAGTCCCATATCACCAAAAAAGTGGCATGTTAAAATATTAGACTACGGAGTGCGCGCGTGCATCGGTGTCGTGAAGGTATGCGCGCGCATCGTAAGAATTTACCCTCATCCTTTTTCCCTAACGCCCAAAAAGAAGTATAACTTCAGAAAAAATATACGAATACACACACACAAAAGGTTCTTATAATTTGCTACAAAGTAATATAAATGTGTTTATGTTCATCCCAATGTGCGTTCGTAGTAAATACATCTATAATCATATACTTGAAATTGTTATTTAAATAGGTAAACTATTATTTACTCTTATGTGTGTGTTTTATGTACATGAAACACAATTTAGAAAATTAATTTATTAATTTTTTTTTAATTTCCTGTAAGTATGTTTGGTTTAGTAATAAAAAGTATTCAAACAAATGTGTGTGAGCATCAGAGAAGTTCCGTAGGCGAAGGACGATCTTTCCCTGCTGCTTTCCGACAAATCAGCGCAAAGCAAATGTTCACAGACACGGGGGAAGAGTATAGAGCTCTGTAGTAGAGCATTCAACTGCAGATCGAAAGGTCCCCGGTTGAAACGCGGGTGCCCCGTTCTTCAAGAAAGTGAGGAGAAATATCGTTTTGAGCAATTCGAAGGCGGGAATGATCTGTCCCATTCTGCATATTTCTAATCAAAGCATTTTCGTATCCGTTCCTACGGAACGCAAAGCAAAGGTTCGCTGACGGGGTATAGCTCAGTGGTAGAGCATTCGACTGCAGATCAAGAGTTCCCCGGTTCAAACTCGGGTGTCCTCCTCTTCAGTGAATATAAATGTCTTTTTGAGAATTTCGAAGACGGCCATGATCTGTACCGTTCTGCATATTTCTAATCAAAGCATTTTCGTATCCGTTCCTACGGAACGCAAAGCAAAGGTTCGCTGACGTGGGGTATAGCTCAGTGGTAGAGCATTCGACTGCAGATCAAGAGTTCTCCGGTTCAAACTCGGGTGTCCTCTTCTTCAGTGAATATGAATGTCTTTTTGAGAATTTCGAAGACGGCCATGATCTGTACCGTTCTGCATATTTCTAATCAAAGCATTTTCGTATCCGTTCCTACGGAACGCAAAGCAAAGGTTCGCTGACGTTGGGTATAGCTCAGTGGTAGAGCATTCGACTGCAGATCAAGAGTTCTCCGGTTCAAACTCGGGTGTCCTCCTCTTCAGTGAATATAAATGTCTTTTGAGAATTTCGAAGACGGCCATGATCTGTACCGTTCTGCATATTTCTAATCAAAGCATTTTCGTATCCGTTCCTACGGAACGCAAAGCAAAGGTTCGCTGACGTGGGGTATAGCTCAGTGGTAGAGCATTCGACTGCAGATCAAGAGTTCCCCGGTTCAAACGCGGGTGTCCTCTTCTTCAGTGAATATGAATGTCGTTTTGAGAATTTCGAAGACGGCCATGATCTGTACCGTTCTGCATATTTCTAATCAAAGCATTTTCGTATCCGTTCCTACGGAACGAAAAGCAAAGGTTCGCTGACGCGGGGGTATAGCTCTATGGTGGAGCATTCAACTGCAGATCAAGAGGTCCTCGGTTCAAACCCGAGTGTACTCTTCTTCAGGGAAGTGAAGAGAAACATTTTTCTGAGAATTTGGAAGGCGGGAATGATCTGTCCCGTTCTGTATGTTTCTAGACAAATCGTTTTTGCATCCGTGACGGTGTGTGCACGCATTATAAAAATTTACCCTCATCCTATTTCTCTAACGCCCCAAAAGAAGTATAACTTCAAAAACGGTGATGAGTTTACTACAATGATAGTTTTGAATGCGATTGGTTCCCCAAATATTCAATCAATACATTCATTTTTACTACATATATATATATAGTGCTATATACAATTCAGACAATATATATATTACATACATTCTTTATAACTTATTTGTGGAATGTATACAAACACGAGTAAAACATACATTTTCAAAAGGTTTTAATGAGTAAACTACTATTGTACTATGTGGATTTCTAAATCTTCAATCACTAGTACGAAATAAAGCAATCTTTTGAAAGAATGTGAGTTTAAAAATGTTTGAAATTCGTAATATCTATAAAAATGTATGTATATATATTTTTTGCTCACACTAAAATAATTTCCAACCCAACTTTAAAAACTCTTATTTTTAAATTTTTGTATGGTTTTGGTATAAAGGATTAATTGATTCATATAAATATCAAGTTCTGAATATGTATTTGATTTATTCATATTTTAAATATCAACAAATCTACTTTCCTCTTTGAAAAAATAAAGAAAATGATCATAGGAAGTTATAATGGTTTCATATGATAAAAATGATGCAGCGTTTTAAATTTCCGTTGTTTGAAAGAATTTTATGAAAATTTTAGAGTTTTGATTAGAATTGCATTTCAACTTCTCTTTAGACTATTTGTGGAGTCTCAGTGAGTGAGTAAATGAGTGAATGTAGAATTTACTGGCGCAAGAGCAGATTTAGGCTAAATTGCACCAATTTTTCAACTGGGAAGCCTAAAAGTATTAGAACAAACAAGAAAATTTTTAAATTTTTGATAAACACAATTTAAATTTTCATATTTTTATACAACATACTCTGACAAGGTAAAAAAAAGATTCATGTAAACATTTTTTTATATTAAATAAAGAAATAAAGGTAACTTATAAATGGTAATATATGAAGAAAGTGCCCTTTTTTTATCAACAATTAAAGGAATTTAACTTGTAAAAAAACTCAGTGAAGCTGTTATATATAGGTAAGCCAATAAGCTGTTATATATAGGTAAGCTTTCAATTGTTTTACAATATCTTACAAATAAGTTTAATTTTTTTTTTGAAGCAGAAAATAATTAGGGAGAGAATATACGATAAAGTTTAACATTATTAGTCTTTATGTAAATATTCTTATATATGAATATTTTAGCTGTATTTATTTCACTCGTGTAGTGTCTGACTACCATCGGCGCGCTGTTTGGAGAAAGATTCTTTAAGAGTTGGCGATTTTTCCCCTCATGCAGGGGTAGGGTTAATGTGTTTTGGAGAGAGAGAGTTTTTGACCCCGGAGAGTACGGGCAGAGAGGGAAACGATCCCTTGTTGTTTTGGGGAGCGAGAAGCTCTAAGCCTTTACAACTCTAAATACTAAAACAGTTATTATTTTATTAAAAATTAACTTCATTATAAATAAAACCGAAAAAAAATCTAATTTATTATCTTTATTTTATTTTAATGTTTGTCAAGCATTTAATAAATTATCATCAATGTGTTATCCGGATCGCACACTCCGCATTTCGCTTCGTCTAGCGTTGCCATTTATTACAAAAATTAAGCTTTCAGAAATGTGTGTGCTTTATTTACAAACATTTTAATATATTTATTTATCTTTCATACCTGTTTATAAATATAAGAAAATAAATACTATTTGTTTGCGGAATAAGTAAAATGAAAATTTTCATAATTATATGCCAAACAATCTTAAAAATCAATATAGAGGTTATTTATTGGCATATATTTATTTATTAACATACAATGCTATTACATACATTTATTAAAATCGTTTTATTTTTTTTAAATATTTTAATAAAAAGTATTTTTTTTCTCACGTTACAAAATATCTACTATGAAAATACACTTTTAATAATGGTATAACACTATCACAAATCCTCCTTCCAATTTCTCTCTTTAGCAAAAAGGAGTGTATAAATGATTTTCCATGTGTATTAAAAATAAATTTTACCTTTCTTTACAGTTTATTCGGAAACTATTCTTTAATATCTCAAGAAGTTAACCGAAATAAAAAAGAAAAAATGGCTGAAAACGATTTGTAAATATAAAATGAAAACAGGATACACATAATTTTAATCACGTATCGCCACTTGGTGTAGTCAGTAAGATATCGAAGAAACTAAACCAGATGATATCAGACGCTATTTAAGGAACCATTCCGCGTCTGACGTTTTTCTCCCCTTTCCAACAAGTCAGTATCTGCCTGAAGCGAGAAGATTGAAGCATCAGTAGTGAATTTATGTTTCCCAATCAAACCTAGGCATAAAATTGATGTTGAGGTCTTAACTCTCCTCCAGGTTGTGTTAAGGTCTTCCGGATATTATGCAAATGGAGTGGGTTCAGCTCAGCCACCTCGTGGTGTTCTCGCCTGGCGATGAGGCAACAAATCGGGAGGGTGGTTGCCAATTCCTTTTTCTGCCAGTTAAAATATTCGGGTTCTCGAAAAGGAATCATTTATCACGCTTGTTCTACTGTCTTTCCAGTGAAGACCACCCGCCAAGTGGTTTATCGGCCAGATTCCATTTAAGCATGAGCCCGAAGTCAGTGTTCTTTTTTTTATACCTTCTTTTTTTCCGTCATGAATATATATATATATCTTTTCTTTCTTAGTTTTATTCTCCTTTCATTCTTTCCAGCGAACTTTAATCTTTATTGTAAATCATCTTAACGCTTTACTTGACGCTTTTGGCGATAACACGAACAATCCGGTTTTTGTGATGTCTTAATCTTCTTGTGGGGAGTTCTGGTTTGAAAAGCTATTTCGGAAAGAAAATACTTTCAGAAGGTAGCATTAGAGTCGATAGCCTGAGTGTGTAACAAAGAAATGGGGTATCTTCTCCAAGCTCTATATATATTCCGATTTAAATTGTTCTTTTCTTTTTCCATTCCCAACAGTGAAATACAAAAAGGTACAGATAAAAAGGAAACGTTTAGTATATCCCTACGGATTGCTATTTTTAACTGGTGTCTGTTAGTTTATTTAGAATGATCCTCTAAGGGATTGCGTCTGTAGATCTACTATTTCATGCTGGAGTAAAAACGAAAATAAAATATTTAGGAACTCTTTTAAAGCTGTCTCTGGATATTAAAATATAAAATCTGAGAAAAATGTGTGAGCGTTACAGTATATTTAATTGCACTTTATCTATGCATATTTTACTTGTGAACATAAATTGGTAACTAAAATTTTAATAATTTATTACATTGAGATTTGTGAATAAATAGGCAAATTCTTTAAAAAAGTCAGATAAATCCGAACAAAATTATTAAAAATATTGTAAGTTTTGGAAATTTGCATTGTTATTCATTATTTTCCAACGCAATAATATATTATTACTTTCCCCGCTCAGATGAATTATAACACTATCCAAACAAAAATTATTCATTAACAAGTAATATAAAAAAATTAAGTCAATTCGTCCTTCGGCCAACAAAGAAAAATTTCATTTTAATTACTTTTTATTAAATAGTAACAATTAATATAAATATGTATATACATATGACAGAATCATAATATTAAGTGACAAAATAGAAAGCGATTTTCCATCCAATTTTCCATTTTTTATTCTATATATGGTGTAAGACTATTTTTTTTTGTTTAATACTATTTATTCATTAATTAAGTTTAATTATTCTAATAGAATAATATAGTAAAAAAGAAACCACATTCTAAGAAATTAGGCCGTCCTAGGTGGAATTCCAACCCACGACTTTTGAATTAGAAATCGAACGCGCTATCCATTGGGCTACAGGGACACACCGAATGATTTTCCTTTCTATAAATGCTATTAGACTATTATTTTTGTTTGATAACTAATTAATGAATTAATATTTGAAAAAAAACTGTATTATTAAGTATCATCCACTACAAGTTTTAAAAAATGTACTTGAACTTGAATGGATGAATATAAAATATTTTATTCACGATTGAAAATTTGAACAATATATGCATATACATATATAGAGAGTGAACTAACAGGAATTCAAAAATATATTAAAATGCCAGTTAAACTATATGCAGTTATTATTATTATAGTTAATTTATTCTATATTGCACTTGTATCTTAAATTACGACATTAAGAAGTATATATATGGAATGAATCCCCAACCATTCAAGTGTCAGTTCGGGTAAAACCTACCAGAACAACTCAACTCGCCTCCTGCATAAGGACTTTGACTTCGACTCTGACGAACTTACGAAGAACCACATGAACGAAAGACGCACTGGCTCCTGATCGACGCTGAAAATAGGACTCGCTTTGTCATGGCTTGGAGTGCAGACTGCTTTGCTGAATATTGAAATAAAATATAATATGATAGCCGTCTGTACATTGCATTTCTCCTGTCAATCTTGAATTACTCCAATGCAGAATATATATATTCCTCATTCTACTTTAATAAACTTAACATTTCGTACAGATTATTTGAGAGTTATATTTAGTATATTCAGTTGGGTAATATAAAACAAAATTATTTGAGTTATAAAATATTTCTTTCGAACTATAAATCAGCTACAAAAATCCGAAAGTTCCCATCACTTTTACGCATTTAATGATTTAAATAATTCTGAACATATATGTAAGGAGAAAATGGCGTAATTTGAAACATATTTCACAGAGATGAAGATGAAAGAACGCATTTGGAGGCATCATATTAAACCCAATATAAAGAAGTCCTGATTCCCGGCATATGGTCCCGCCGCTTTCAGCTTTTCATTTCACGAGCAATATTCTTATTTCGGCATTAGATGCTCTTCCAGGGCGTAAAATTCTAATAATGACGTGATGAGAAATGCTGAGTGCATTGCGTGCTGACTATTTTATTTCTTCTGATGTCCCTAGCTTATCACCGCATCAATCAACGATATATTCTGCAGCGCTGAACTTTACTCGAAATGGAAGATCTCGAATAGTTAAAATGGTTAAGTCTTATTAATGGTGCCTTAGTAGAGCCTTATAAAATGTATTAGGATTTAGGTTTTAAATAAAGTAAAGCATTTTCTAATAACGAATTGAAGGCGAAGCGACTTCTATTTTTGGTATGTCTGGAACACTTGGATTTAATACAGATGATGAATATAGTTCTTCATAAAGCTATATATATATCCCAAATGGTTTAAGAAAATAAAATTAAAATGTTCATCAAGTAAAACAGATCACTGGTTAATAGTTTTAACACTGTAACGTGTTATGGTTAAAATTTATATTCAATTTTAAATTAACTTCAACAGAAATGGGATTTATGTAAATACATAATGATCTTTATTTATTTTTTATTCCGTGTATTCTGTCATTGTTATCTATTTGATTATAAACGCTAGAGAAATGGATAAAAATGTAACACGTTATTATTAAGCAAAAATAAATTTTAAACAATAAGATAACTTATAAAATCTAACTTTCTATGGAATAAGATAAATTTAAACATTTTTCAGGCAGTTTTTTACTGCATAGATTTCTTTTATTTTGTTGACAAAAAATATTGCTATGAAAGATTCGTTTCGTTCTAGAAACTTTTTCATTGTATCGTTATTATTATTAAAGCCTTCACTCAGTTTTTTTCTTTTGTGATATTCAGATATATTATTTAGTTATCCAAACAATTCATCGCATTGCTAAGCGAAAATATTATTTCCAAGCAGTAAGAAGCCGTACAACTCCACCCAAATCTCCTAACACATTCATACTTGAAGTAATTTATTTTTGCATGTGAAACCTTATACCGTACAAAACATACAACTTGATGTAAATAATAAGAAACCCTCCGTATATACCTGCGTTATCTACACCAGTGCAAATTTAGCAAGATTTATTTTTTCGTTTTCTGCTGTTGCGTATAGAAATACTATTATTGGAATACGCATTTTTATTTTAAAAATAGCAATGCTTGAGAATTGTAGTTTAAAGTTATTTTTAAGGACTTTTAAAAACAAAAAATAACCTAACACAGTTTTTATTAAAAAAAAATCATGAGTTAAATATTATGTTTATCAAAATATAATTATTCACATCGTGTGACACCTGAGGAAAAATGTATAATAGCAACAATTTATGATGAAGTTACTTTCACAAAGCATTAAAATATACTTCCTCTTAAAATGTATAATATAAATAAAACGTTCAAAAATATAATTAAAGAAATCTGTATATGCAGTTAGAGAAACAAAACATTTGATTTTAAAACTACGAGAAATAAGATTAATATCAGTTTGAAACAATTATTTTATTAATTATTTATTTATATATTTAAATGAATAAATTATTGAAAATTAGGTCTCAAATGTTGAAAGTTTGAGAAGAACTGTTATAGATATTAAAATAATTTATTTAATTAGATGCTGTATAGCTATAATAATACTTTTTGTGGAATTCCTTAATTGAATTACAATAGCAACGTTAAAAGTAACTGAAAGGCTAAAACGCTATTATTTGGACAAATTTCATTAAAGAAAATATTAAAATGTATTACAGCTACTACAAAATACAAATTAAATCAGTTGTAATTGCTCAATTGATCATACTTGTTTAATACCCCAAAATTGCTGGAAAAAAAGTTAGTTTAACCGATAATATGCATTTAAGTTTTTATGATACTAATGAAAAATTACGGTATAGAAATAAAATACGAATTAATAATGATTTAAAATAAAAAGGAAAAAAATATTTACATTTAATTAAAATTAATGAAACTAAACAAATCTTACAATACAACTAATTTGTTTCAAATTACACAAATAATTTTAATTTACAAACATAACATTAATATACAGATCTAATTTGCAATTGTAAAATTGCACATTAATTATATTAAAATAAAATGGTTTACTGCAAAGGGGATATGTTAACATTAATAATTACAAAGCACTTAATGAAAAAAATAAATTCCACGGCAAAATATTTAGTCCTTTGATAATCTAGTGATTATAAAAATAGTAATAAAAAAGAAATTCATATCAATTAGTATTCAAATTAAATTCCACGACAAAATATTTAGTCCTTTGATAATCTAGTGATTATAAAAATAGTAATAAAAAAGGATTTCGTATTAATTAGTATTCAAATTAAACTAAATTACTCAAGATATATAAATATTTTGGTAATCAGCTGGAATTTGCTTTAAAAAGAAAGAATTATCAAGAAAATTAAAATAATATTACTTAAGCATTAAGTAAAATTTTGAATATGTAAGTAATCACTTAAAAATGTACTTCACTTTGATATTACTAAAATCTTGTGAATAGTTGCAGTGTAGTTTAATTTTAACATACGATTACATAGCACGTGTTTATTTCCATGTTCACTCGACCTCACAACTTTTTGAAAGCATCAATATAATTATCGTAAACTTTTTATTTAAATCAAAGTTTCTGAAACTGGGAGGCACGCCTCTCTAGGGGTGTGGGATAACTCTACGTGGGTGGCACAAGCATATCGAAAATAAAAGATTTAAAATAATTAAAAATTTACTGAAAGGAAGCAAAACAAAATACATCCTGATATAATAAAAAATAAAATACATCCTAATATAATAAAAAATAAAATACATATTTATACTGATAAGATACTTATAAATGTATAAGTAGGGCAAAAATATTATATAATTATTTTATCAATACTAAATTAAAAATAAGTTTAGGAATTACTAGTGACTTCCATGGGCTTCTCATACACAAAATTATATACAAAATTTATAATCCTTTCTTTATAATTTGTGTGGTTTATAATTAATGTCGTAGTGTAGCCTTAGCGTCTAAGTACATCATTGTTGCATTCAATACATTGTTATTGGGAGAGGGAGATGAAATTTATGCCTGAAAATTGGGTCACTAATATTAAAAGATTGTGAAGTACTAATTTTGCGTGCAATATCAATAATTAAGAGAAATTCCAAGATGTAGAACTATTAAGAGATTCTTGCTTTATGATTTATTTCTTCTATGTAAAACATGTACTTCCTTCATTTGGTATATGAACGTTCCTACTTTTGTTACCTGTAGCATACATAAACTTCATCATCTGATATGTTTGTTTTTTTAAACTATCCTTGAATTTGAAAAAGAACAATTTGTATTCAATTTAATCAATAAAAATAATGGTTTTACTTTCAAATTTTGTTTCACTCGCTTCAAAAACATTTTTTTTTCTGAAAAAATCAAAGGATTTTAAGAACGTCTTTATTTATTATTTTTTTTTTTTTGCTATTTTATAAAATAAATAAGTAAAAAATGCATTGCTCGCATAGAAGCACCCAAAAGTTCAACATATATGCAGGTGAAAAAGTACAGCGTTAATTATACTTTACATGAAGTAATGCAATATTGCACAACTTTTGTAGTATTTGTCTCATTTTTATTTTGTATAAATCCTTATTAAAAATTCTATATAAAACTTCTTTATAATGAGCAATAAATTTTGTTTGATGCACCAAAGTTACGCTTTAACAGAGCATAATTTTTGTCAACCTATAATAATTTAATGTATTCCATTAAAAGAAAAGTTTGAAAAGAATTTCAGAGTTATGTATTGTGACTGGCTTTAAAATATATTATATATTCAGTATGACACATACTTCTGATTCTAAAACTATTTATAGATAAAAATATTTTAACTAAAACTAAAGAAAATGCCTTAGAAAGACAAATATTTTGTAATTTATTTTAAATTATAAAAATAAACATATATTAATTACGAATGTGTTTAAACATAGAATGTTGAAATTCCTAATAGAAGAATGTACTGCTGGTTATTGTGTTTGCGTATTTTTCACAGGGACTTTTCTTTAAAATAAATTCATTCTGGGTTCGTATACTCTTTTTTTATTTATGTATGTTGAATAAGTTTTATTCCAGATATACCGTTGCTTATTTTTATAAGTATTTTTCTGCGTCATCTTATTCCAATTATCTTGGATTCAAGTAATGCACAGCATCTCAAATAATTGGTAAACGTCATTAAAACATGCTAAGGATCTCTCATCCTATTATTTTTTTCCCTTTAAAAGTTCCCGAAAAGATATCACATCATATACAAATACATATGAAAAGAGGGAACTTTAATACATCCGTACAACTATCTAGCGAAGGAAATACCTCATCCATAATTCCTGACCATTTTAAAGCTTGTTAGAGGAAATAGGCTTTTTCCTTTTTTTCTTCTGAATTCTTCTTCTGAATTCCCTGTGGATATTGTTCTTTACAGGAAATGGTATCTTTCAGAAGAGCCACTGCGGAAGATGTTTATTGCTGGAAAGAAGGAAAACGTTGAAAAAGTCTTGGCAAATATAACTTCTGAAATTTCTTTGTCTGTCGTGGAGAATATTTTGAAGGTATTAGATGTTACGAATACTCCAAAGGGATTTGTTTTGTTATCCAGGAAAAAGAAAGCCAAAGGATTTTTATTTTAGCTTTCCGGTTTTGCGTAATACCATTTGCTATGAAATTTGGACAGTCAATTTAATAAAAAGAGCTGTCTGTATCATATCACGTTTCAAAATGATTTATTTTTTTGTGTTGAATATGTTTAAAAGCCACAACCGATCCATATTTTTGTTACATTCTACAAAAATAAACAGTAAATTATTCATGAATTTCACTAAGATAGTGTTTCGTCTATTTATATTAATATAATAAAACTGATACTAAAATAATACCACAAAAATGACGTAAAAAATTTAAATCAGATGACATGTGATTAGTATTGGTATAAACATTTCTATATCGTTATGTATTTTGAAAAAAAAAGGTAAAATATATATTTTTTTTTTCAAATTGCAGTAGCTTTCAGTTTAAGGGGCCTATGGTGCGATTTAAAAGAACATATTTTATTTAATGGTCTTACAACTTTTTGCTTGTAACCTATTTATATGTATTACGTAAAACAGTTTTTGCGCTCACAATAATACAAAAAGCTACACGTTTAATATTTTTAATCAAAATTTTAAAAAGTATGAAATGATATTAAAATATGCTACTTCTACAAAAATTGTGTGCAAGCATGAAATGTAATTATATATACAAGTGCGTGAAAATAATTTATAACAAAATTTGGTATTGGTTTCTGCTAACATGATTGATATTCGTAAAATATTATTTTTTTAATGAATACTCAAAGAATATTTCTTAAAATTGTTTTTTAAAATAAGTTCATTAACTGTCCATCTTTTAAAAATAGTATTGCTTTGATTCGAAAATGAATACCAACTTTTGTTACATGTACTTATAACAACATGCAGCAAAATACCAAAGCATTTGGCACATTAGAAAAAAACAACTTTGCATTTGAAATGAAGATAAATTTGTTCTTTACTCTGAGTTAAATCAGTTTAAAGTTTTTATTTGTTATTGGAATGTAAATAAAAAGGAACATAAAAGTTATCATAATTCTGGATTTTTTCAAGAGATTTCAAATTTAGAGAGATTATAAAAAGAATACAGAAAAAATAATTTGTGTTATAAAAAATTTTATTCGAATATTTGACTGGTTTTTGTCAACTGAATCGCACTGTGTATTGCTTAAAATATTTTTACTTTGAAGTAGATTAGAACTGGGTACATTCTGCTCGTAAGCACATAACATATCCACTATATTAAAATGATCATCTTTGTACGGAGGCTGTTACTGGTTATATAGATACCACCACCCCAAACTCCCCTGTCAGTGAGTCGGCGGATAGGCGAACAAACGATACCGCTGTTATGGCAAGCGTGTGAGTCATTGTTATTGCGTCAAGTGTGTATTGATGGCTTGAATGCTGCGTCATGCGTCTGACGGCTTTGCCGTGGTTTTTGCGTCATGTATTTCTAACGGTTTTTGGTTGCTCTGGCAACGGATAGATGGGGGTCACGTCTTCTCCGCGAAGGTTGCTTCACTGTTCAGCCAGGGTCAACACAATGAAGGAGATTAGAACTGGGTACCTACAGTTCCGTAAGCACATAACATATCCACTATACTAAAATGATCATCTTAGTACAGAGGCTGTTAGTTTATATAGATACCACCGCCACACTTTCTTATTCAGAAAGCAATGATAAACATATCTGGTTTAATATAGGTAAAATTACTAGAAGTTAATAACTGTACGAACTTAAAGAAATCGCGAATTTGGTCGAATACACTCGCAAAAAAATCCATCATAAAATTTCTAAGAGGCACTAAAGTAGCTAATAATTTGCATTTTTTTGAGAATGAATTAAAATTTCATTGGGCGATACAATAAAATAGAGTTTAAATGTCGACCTGATTAATCTTTGAATCTCCTTCCATTCTTCATCCAGTGGCTTGCGGGGGATGTTAATTGTCATAGCTCGTATCCAGCTTGTCAAGAGTGCGAATGTTGGTGACGCTGGAGACCTTGACAAACGTTAAATCTGTCATGTGTGTGACTAAAATTCTTGCCATTGGCGTGGTGTAGAAGTTTGAAGATGGGGTGCCAGCTCAAGTTCATCCGGACGTGGTTCAAAATTAATAGGTCTATCACCAGTTGGCCTCGTGTTGATTTAGAGCGCGATTTAACCCCTTTAAAGTGCATGATTGAGCTTATTCAATCACGCTAAACTGACCAAACTGCGCACAATCGAGTTAATTTAAACGGGGTCGAATTTTATGCTGCTGTAATTTTTATTCTCAAACATAAGAAATTGTCGTCAGCACTCGTAGGATTGATTATAATCCTTCGCGTCGTGATGTCGCAAATTTAGGTACAGTTTTTAGAAAATTGAGATAAATATATTATAAAAAAAGTATTCTTTCGTTTGCTATATATCAGCATTTGGAACGTATGTTTTGTATTTAAATGTTGAGGCTAAAAAAAAAGTAATTCAATTTTAGACGTAATCTAGTAGGACTTATAACTGGTTTTCATAGCGATACAAATGTAAAAAAAAAAATAATCGGGTAGATCAAAACTTTCTGCAATTCTACAACTAATGGAACGTTATTTTTAAAGTTTTGTTCCACCAACATAAAAAAAAATGCTTTCGCAAGATGCTTCGCTGTATGTTGTGCTAAAAGGAATTGCAAAGGAAAAGAAAGAAGAGCCGTTATAAATGTAAGAATTGCAATGTCGCGCTATGTGCCGCACCTTGCTTCCAAATAGATCAGACAAAAGAAAACTTTGAATAACTTTTTTTTTAAATCAATATTACTACTATTATTTCTGCTGAAAAATAGTAAAGAAATAATTTTACTGATAAAAATATTTTTTCAAACAGAATTTGAAAAGAAAATAATAAACGTCGATTTATATGCAAGATTGCACTATACTGGTTCTTATCTAAAATGTAGATCAAAATCCAAATTAAAGTAAACATTTTGATGGCATTGTGTGTATTTTTTTTTAACTTTTAGCCAAGACAAGACTTCGAAATGTGTTTTCTTAAATTAAAAAAAACCCATTTTTTAAGTTATTTTTCAAACTCGTGTGCGCTAAGAAGTTAATCAGAAATCGTTCCCATCCTTTCCTCTTGTATAACTTCAGGATATGTCTCACTATCGCTTTGTGTTATATGTTTAAATTGAAAGCACACATTGGGTTCTATTTAGATCATACGCATGCGTTGATGAATTAAAATTCTAATAATCACTTTTAAACAACATTCGAATGTGTATTACATTCTAATCACTCAAATTCTCATGTGAGAATTCTACTTGACCTTATAGTACTTATAGGCAGGTTTACTTAAGCGTATCTTCAATATAGGTTAAACGTAATTCATAATTCAATATTTTTCAATAAATTGAGTTCAATTCCAGCTTATTAAAAGTAATATTCAGTTCACAATGAAAAAATTTCTGTTTATATGTTTCAGTGAAAGATCTAATTCATCCCTCAAGATGATGGTCCAATAAGATGATTTTCTTGCTTTTTATCGCATTTTATTGATATTCTTGCTTATTGCCATTTAATCATAATAATCTTTCGATAATACCAATGGGCTTGATTCATGAAGTCACATGATAAAAACAAACGCGTGTTTTTCATTGAATTCAAAACAAACATTAAACTAATTTTACTTGCTCTATTTGTAAAACTCTGAAAAAATTTCAAATTTCATATTTGCATAAATACGTTTAAATGTTAGGGAAAAAAATTTCTTCAAAAAGATTTTTTTAAATTAAAAAAAAAGTCGTATTTTATGCTTATACTTTTAAATAAAATGCATTTTGTATACAAATGTACTTTTTAAGAGAAAGTTTTTGCAAAGAGCAAAACTTGGCAACACCGGAGCGCGTGAACCGATTAGTTGGAAACACAAGATAGTTTTTATCGTGTTACTATGACGTCACATGAGTTTTTGAATTGATTGGCTAGAATCACGTGGCTTTCACTATCATGTGACTATGACGTCACACGAATCAACCTCATTACGTACGTGCGTTTTTGAAATAAAATTGCTATATGGATTTAATTAATTCTTCATTAATCATTTCTAAAATAACAAATATTAAAATTCCAAGACTCATTATGGAAAGAGAGATATATATCCGATTTCAAAGAAATTAAGCTTATTCTAAAGCTGCATCAAGTTTAACAGATTTTTTTTAATAATATAATTAATGCTTGTTTTATATTAAATTTAAAGCAGACTTTAACGGCCACTTATTGGTAGAGTAATGATGTAATTTACTTTCCATTCACACCCGAATAGTAAAACATATGCCAGAATCTGTTATTTGAAGATTACGGTATGTTGTATAAATCCTATAAGCAAACTTATTAAACTGTGTTTACAACAAACAAGCAAAGCAAAGTGATACTGCTGCAGACAGTGTCTGGAAAGTTCTTTTATACATCTTTAGTAATTGATTTCCCATAAATGTCCCCAGACGTATAGGCCACCTAATCTAATATATATTGCAATATCACCAAACTACGATAACTTGTAAATATTACGTAGCGCAGATGTTAAACTGTCGTTGACTTTTATATCGCGGTTTGTGTCCATATACATAATTCTTTCTACATGTATGATATTAATGTAAATAGGAATCTTTTTTGAACACAAAATTAATGGAACATCTGATCTATTTATGGAAATATGTATGCAGTTTTGTGGAAAAGGTAGTGCATCATTACTTTTCTTCTTAAACATCTTAATATAAATAAAACAATTTTTTTAGTAAAATTACTTAAAACTTTTGTGTTTTTATTATATTACCAATTTTGTCAAAATTAATTTTTTTTCTTTTATCGAAATTATTTTCGCTAAATTTATTGAAATCTTTTATTTAAGAATTGGAGAAATTACACTTATATTATATACATGAATAGGAACATAAAAAATAAAATAAAATAGTTTTTGTTGCCGTGCATTTCGGTTTTCTCACTAGAAATATTTTAAATTCGAAAAAATATATCTCATAACGATAAAAAAGTCGCGTGAAAGCTCTTCTAAATCAAAAGAATACTTTTCCAATTATGTTAATTTTTTTTGCTTATTACATATTTCATGATGTATTATTTTAAGCTCATTCGTAGTATCTTTTGAAGTTATTTAGCTGAGAGAAGCTACAGTTCATTTAAATTATCAGTGATGGAATTGTAATTATTCGTGTACCCCAATATATCCATATATCTCTTTTATAAACCATTCTCCAAAAATTAATTAACTTAAACGTATTGTTTTGCATTATTACCTAATACGCCGCATATTAGCAGTCAAGCCTTTGCAGACACGGCAAGTCCCAAATGTGAGAGCCATTTCATTGATGTTACCATCTAGCTGCGGATCTCGTTACCAAATTCGGATGCTTGAAAATTTTAATTCAAACTCTCGTTTGATGCTAAGTATTGCCGTGATTTAATTTTGCCGACAGTACCAGAGCTAAATTGATACTCAATGGATCTTTAACATGCCACATAATCATATGACATGCTTACCATCGATATTCGACATCCAGAAAATCTTTCGAATCAACCGAGGTCGAATCCGCAACCTTGACCTTACGAAGTGGGCACGCTACCTGTAAGCCTCCGATGCGGATAGTATTATATACTAATATAAATTAGTTTTTGACTAATACTTTAATATTACATTAGTGAATATCTTGCGAAAAGTGATCGATTAATGTGATTACTTTCGCATAGCATAGATATATCTTTAATGATTCCTCAAATATCTTTAGTAGAGGTACGATAGAAATAAAAATGATTTGTGACCCAAAAAATGAGTTTTTGTTCCGACTAAAGTCCCTACTTTAAAAAAAAATAGTCAATCGTTAAACTGAATTTCAATCTCTTGAATTTTCATATTTTAGAAATGGAAATACTTAAACTTGATTCAAAATTATACAATTCAATTAGAAATTTGACAAGCTGATTATTTTCTGAAATCATCTAAAAAGATAAATTACAAGAGTCACTAATATATTTTGTGATATATAAGTAAAAAAAAAATAACATCAATATTCGCAACTTACAAGGAAATTTTTCTTGCATTATTTGCAGTACATTAGTCATATCATGTCAGATTAGACTATTACGAATGATGTGTGGTGGATATACCCAATAAGGATAAAATAAAAAAAAAATCCTTCAAAAAGTTTTAAATCATAACGAAATTTTTTTAAATGACTCAAGAATTGTTCATCTTGAATATTTGTCTAAAATAGTTGAAATAGACGTTAAATTACAGAAGTGCTCTGGAGAGAGAGAGTAGACGTATATATTTATCATAAAACGTAATCAATCTTTATATAAGTTTTAAAAAGCCAACAAAATGGCTAATTTGTCACGTTTAGGACTTAAAGAAAAATTCATTCGTAATGGGATAAAATAACGCATTAAATTGCCGCAACAATTACAATTTTTCATTTTCTGTCTTTTGAAATATTATGTCTAGACGCTTTCTGACGCTCTTGTTTGTGCTGTTTAAAATAAAAATATCAGTTTGACTTAGCATTAAGTTAGCATTCAATATACTTGATTCAAAAAGTCTTTAAAAACACAAGATTGCGATTTCAAAAAAGTTTATCAAACGTAATATTTTACAAACTGAGCTACTTTTATTTGAAAAAAATATTATTCAATTTGTACTTCACGCATACATTTTTTACTGAAACAGAAACAAAGAATGCAAACTTTCTTTCTCGTAAGCTCTTGGTTTGCAATCATTCAATCGTGCAGCAATTCTAGTCCAGATTCGTTTAAAAATCCTTCGGGCTGTGAGACTAAAGCCCTTTAAATATATCGAGCTTTAAGGTATCCAATTATGTTCGGAACCGTGATCTTAAAAAAGCACATAAATGGATAATTTTCAGGATATTTAGTGTCACTTAGATTAGAATACATGTATATAATTGTTTTAAGGACATTTTGACAAAAAAGTTATTTAAATACAATATTTCGGCAAAAAATTAACTTAGAATAACCTTTTTCAAAATGTTCTCTTTTTGTGAAAAATGCTTCTATTATAATTATATTTTTCCTGTATATAGCTCAAACCTCTGTACAGAGGCTCAACTATGAATTTTAAAGACTTTACATTATTTTCAGAGTTACAACCCATTGAAATACTTATCGGCGTTTTTTTCTTAAAATTTCTCCTCTCTGCTGTCGTAAAGCATCGATAAACACACTTCTATGTTATATACTTCAAAAATTCTAGTTGAACCTCTGTACAGAGGTCTAAGCTATATACAGGCAAAATATTATTATAATAGAAGCATATTTCACAAAAGGAGAATAGTTTTAAAATGGGTCATTCTATGTTTATTTTTTGTCCAAATATTGCACTTAAATAATTTTTTATTGTAATACTATTCTTAAAACAATTTTATGTACATTTTTTCTAATCTAAGTGACACTAAATATCATAAATATTATCGCTTATACGCTTTTGCGGTTCCGAACGTAGTCGGATACCTTAATATGTTTTCATTAGTATGGTGTGGAAGTTAGCAGGTGGAGTGCCAATTCATGGCTCTGGCTCAATTGGTCATTGGTTTGATGGAGTATTATTCCCTCGCATTGTTTCCAAGAAAAAAATGTGCCCTTTCTAGATGTATTCGGAAATATGTATTGCAATTCAGCAACTTGTAGAAAATTCTAAGCTATGTATTGCAACTACACATATATTAGAATCCCTCTGAAATGCGTGCTGCAACTGAACAGATTTTAAGCATACAATAATACCTCGACTTACGCGACCCCAACTTATCGCGTAACTTCAGTTTCGCATCAAATCCGATGTTACATGATTTTTAAATCTCCTCGATTTGCTTTTGTAAATAAATTGCTAAAATTGGTGAAATTGGTAATGAAGAAAATGTCGATCTTGCCAGGTAAATAACGTATAAGTGAATAGGGATGATGTTCAAGAACTGCTGGGGATTCCCAGAACCATGAGCTAAAATTGGTGAGCTCTGAGAAATACATTAGCAAGAGCGAGACATTGAAGAACTTGAATATTTTGACCCAGTTCAACAGAAGATACAACGATGGTTGGCAATTTGATAGAAGGCCTCATTTTAATTGAAAAAGGGTTACACAACTTAGAAAATATAGACGCAAACGAATAACATATTTTTCAACAAAACAAAAATTCAAGATTATAAGCACACTACGAGAAAATTTTGCTGGAGAAAAAATCTTTGAGCAGCAGACTACTTTGTTAGATTCTATGAAACCTTCTACATTAAAATAGCTTCGGTTTGTGATTTTGCATTTTGTGTTATATAAAATTATTTTTTTTTTGTTCTGTGGCCCCAGTTAAAAATTATACGTATTTACATGTAAAACTATACCCCGATTTATGCGAATGTGACTTATGCAGTTATTTTGCTCAATCCCACCTAATTGCGTAAGTTCGGAGTACTACTATATTCTAGAATATGTACCACGTAAATGTGAATAATTTCAGAAAATTCTATATTACACAATACACATCGGCAATTCAGGTGTGCACAAATGATGAGAAGACTTGTGATAAATTTACAATGCATAAAGCATAATTTTTAAAATTTTTCTTACGTTTTACTACTGTTTAAATGATAATAAACTTCTAACTATATCGGATAATTCTAAATACAAGAAAAATGTTAATTTTTATATATTTTTATCTGTTCTAAGATTTCAAAAGCTGATAAATCTTATTGAAATGCTGTTTAAATTTAAATTTGGTTTTATAGTCAACCATGTTGTATAACAACACATTATGCTTTTTTGTTTAGTATATAAATGAATCAAACATGAATATATTTTATCCTTTACAAGAATATCTGCGAAAAAAAAGAATTAAGGGAAAAATGAATTAGGTCGGGAATTATTTGTACCTTAACTAGCTGTACCCTGCCACGCGTTGCTGTGCCTCAGTACGGTAAAAAAAAAAGGAAAGAAATGAGAAAGCACACATTTCCATCATTTTTATCCCATTTGCAATTAAGTACGATTCTTTGCATTTCCACTTACAGTATAATTCTTTTTCTAAAAAAAATATGTTTAAATACGTATGAACAAAAATTTTCTAAACAGATTTCAGTTGTTAATAGAATACATGATTTATTACAATTTGTTTTTGTCTTTGTATTATGAACCTAAAATTATTTATGTTGTCTCCATAATGGAGACTTAAACGCATCAAATTGTTTTTTTTTCGGTGAAGAAGCTTTTGCAGTTTAGAAACGATGAAACTTTTTATGCCAGTAGAAATTTCACAGAATCCATTCAATTCATCCTTGCCCATCACCCATAAAGTACATTTGTAGGAATTTAGGCTATTTGTGAATCGAAGCAGGGAGCCATGTTTATGATAAATTTATCCTTTCATTTTGAAAGTTGGCACGAATTGCTACAATTTATATTCCAAACAATGTTTAGTGGAAACATGAATTGTATTTCCTGAGGTTAGATAGGAAATGCTTTGATTCCACAGTATATCTGGCAAGCAAAGATTTAATGTCTCTGGTCATTCTTCAAGTTAAGACACTTTAATTTTTCTTGTGGTACAACACATTCATTTTGTTTCTCCATTAAATTTCAGAGCCTTTCGATTAGGACACACTTCAGTTATTGTGCTCGATGAGAATATATCCTGGTTCAAACTATATTCCTCAGCTGGGTCATACAGAATACAAGGTGATTGTAATTATGTTATTGCTCTGCACAAAGTCATGTTTTATGTTGTTTCTCGTTGACATTTTTCAGTCATACGCAGTCTACTCTGTTCCTTTTGCTGAGAACATAGCTGATTTGATGTTGCATAAATGCTAATTCTGTGCTCAGAAGCGAGCATTGTCAAGTCTGACTGCACTTTGCTCTCCAGCTTCGTCAGCGAGTATTTTAACCATTCTTTGTCTGGTTTGCACATTCGCTAATGCCTGTTCTTCCTTAGTTTGATGTGCAATTACTCCTCACATTCCTTTTTCTAGGCGAGTGTGATGACATGGATTTTCTGCAAAATTATTTTTATGTTCTGAAGCACTTAGAAAAGGAAAGGTTAAAACAAAATGTATGAAATTGGAATTTTTTTTTAAAAAAAAGGAAAAACAGGGATAAAAAGAAGGTAAAAAATAAAAATGAAAACAAAAATATTTAACTTCAAAGCATAAATCAACCAACACAACCAATTCCAATGCAATGAGAAACAGAAAATTTCTTTTCATTCAATCAAATCACTCCAAAAAGGTCATTTCACTACATAATTTGAAGTCAAATGAACATTAATTGACAGAGCTCAATTTCCTTCAATTACACTGAGAAATTAAAGAAAGCAATTAAAAAACTAAATGAAAAAATTTATAAAATATACTCGCATAAAATCAAAACTTTAATAAAAGACGCAGATCAATACCAACGCAGCGTAGTACAAAATAATTAAGATGACTGTCTATGTTCAAAATGTGTCACTGATAATTAAACCATATAATTAATGACACGAGTTACACTTTACAACTAAATAAACTTTTTGAATTGTTTGCAATTATTTAGAAATTGGCTCTGCCTGCTTTCCTTCATCTCCAAAAGAGTTACGGTAGAAATATAAATCACATAGCTGAAGATATTTTTTGTTGAATACGCAAGGAAAATTTAAATATGAGCATGAATTTTCCAGCAGAAATCTAGGACAAAGCTTTGATAAAGGTTGAAAGTTTTTGCAATTCTAAATTTGACTGGAATTTACAATCATTATCAACAAAGTTCAGGGTCTATTTTTAAAATTGAGCTGCTTAGATCTGGACATGGATTGCTCCTCACATGGACAATTACTTGCTGTGTGTTCTAGAGTATTCGGTGATGGCAAGGAAGAATTAAATGCACATTGCGGAACTGCAACCTTGACAAAAAGATCCATTGTTTCTAAATTGCAAGAGCTTCTTCACTGAAAAAAAGACAATTTAATGCACATTGAGACCTCCACTATTGAGGCAATGTAAATAATTTTAGGTTCATAGTATAAGAACAAAAACACAAACAGTTATAACTTCAAGAGTATTCCGTTAATAAATAACAAACTAAATCTGTTCGAAAAGTTTTGTTTATGCATATAGTTATGCATATTTTTACTAAAAAAATCATACCTCAAGTTCAAACGTTTAAATATATCAGAAATGTGTGATTTCTCATTCCTTTTGTTTTAAATCAGACTGTGCCACAGGAAGGTGTGGCAGTGTACAGATCGTTTTTATGTAAAAAAAATCATACCTTGAGTGTAAATGGTTAAAGATATTAGAAATGTGTGCTTTCCTTTTACCCAGACAGAGCCACAGCAACGCGTGGTTGGATACAGCTGGTTATAAAAACTTAAATCTGAAAAGCTATCAAAAACAAAATAAGGTTCAATATTTTGATGAAAAAGAAACCATAAACCGTTCCAGACAAACACAAAATATACATCATAAAATCTTAATTTAGCCATTTGTATTTCATATAGTAGCATCAAAGAAATTCTAAAATCTCACCAAATAGATCCTTTTTAAACAGTCTAATATGTTACCACTCCAACTCTAACTTTTAAATACTTTTTAACAGAAAAATCCATATCCAAGTGCACAGAAAAATATTATTTTATTCAAACAGGTATATAGAAAGATTTTCCATTAGTGAATGGCATTTGGCGATGTCTTCTTATTTGAGGTAAATGGTGGACTGAAAAAAATGTAACCTCTAAATAATAATTATATAACAATTTAATTTAGAATTAATGGAGAAAGGTAAATTGGCAGAAAATTTTATATCAGTACGCTACTCGTTTTTGGCATGATTTTGAAATCACGCCAAGTAGATCTTTGGCACAGCGTCTAATGTTATCACTTAAATTTAAGAAATTTTACTATTTCCTGGAAAATTTAATAGCATACGGAAGTCAAATTATTATCTAAGTCAGATAACTCAAGCTTCGAAATACAATATACACCCAACTCATTTTTTACACAATTTTGAAATGACAAGGTTCACAAATATACATTTTTGCAAAAACTTTTGTTCTAGCACGAATTCCTTGTTTTTTTACGTCCTAATTTTAATCAGAAGATGATCGAGTCCTGATCGTATGTGTGTGGACTTGGTTTACTTCATGGTGTTTTTTACTTTACATTCTAGAGTTTCAAATAATACCTGATTTTTATAATCATGTTTCCTTTATTTTGTTGTACTCAATAGCGCTTCGTTTTTCAGTATTATTGCATTTTGCATTAAAGTGTTCATTTTGCAGAATGCAATAAATAATTTCAATACATTTCTAAAAGTTGATGTTCAGGTGAATTTTTTTAAGAAATCAATATTGAAATTTCCAGTATTATCACAGGGTACTATATCAGCATTGAAAATGCACCACCTAATGCAAATGTTTCAATGTAAACCCATGGATGAAAGAAACTTGACTGTTGTGGTTGATTGATTGAATATTAACGTCGCACTGTTCAGCTGCACGAGTGCTTTTGGCGACGGACCACGTAATTTTGAACCATGGTCAAGTGACGTGGACGACAACTGAGCTGGCATCCCCTCTCCTAACTACCACACCAACGGGAGGATGTTTCAGCTCTCGACAGATTTAACGTGCATCGCTGCCCTACACGGCGGGTCTTTAGTGGTACTGGGCTCGAACTCGTGACATGGCAAGCCACGGTCCGATACTTATACCACTAGGCTACCGCGGCCACTTGACTGTTGTGGAAGCATGGAGAAAGTTAACAATTATGGATTACATTACAAATGCTTCTTTCGCCCTTAAATAGTTGTGCTCAATCGATTTTGAATGCTCGTTGGAGAAATACTTTCCCAGCATGCTCAAAGTGGAATTTTCATAGTACAAAAATCAGTTGTGTGGTCTGAAATTATACCTCTATCAAATGATACTGGTGGCGAAGTTTTTAATTAAATGCAAAACACTAATTTTAATATGTTGTGTAATAAAAATGAACTGCTTTTGTTTTATAAATAAGTAACATGGATTGCATTGTTACATTTTTTGCATGGTTTTCTAAGAAACAATTTTTATAAAAACAGTTGGGTGTACTAACGTTAATTTAAGTAAAAAGATTTGAACTGAGACTTTATCAATCTGAAGGCATAATTAAAAAAAAAACAAAAAAACAATACAATATTCGCTTACTAAACAGGCAAATCAATTTAGCATAAAACTACCTGAAAAAAATACGTTTATAATATATAAGCAAAATATTAAACATTGGTCGACGAAAACCTATCAGAATAATACAACGAATTTAAATCTTGAAAAGCTATTGAAAACAAATTAAGCTCCAATATTTTGATTCTTTTTATTGAGAACATTTATAACCCCGTGCACCAGAAAGTATCACACGGGAGCTTACACAAAAGTAAGCGTGAATCACGCATCACAATGAAGAGAAGGATTACAACGCAAACATCCTTGTCTTACCCGGGATTTGAACCTAAGCCCTACGGCACTGCAGTTTGCTTCATTAACCAGTATACCGTATGGGTGGTTAATATTTGGATTAAATCACCGTAAAGAGTTCCAAGCAAACCCAAAATACATGTCAAAAAATCTTAATTTTGTCATTTGTATTTCAATAGTAGCATCAAATGAAATTTTAAAAATTGCCTAAAGCAAAGCAAGAAAAAAACATACTTATAAAATCCCTTCAATTAATTTCGCCAAATTAAGACGTAGTCAAGTGCAGAAAAATATTGTGTTTCAACATGCACGGAGAGATTTCTTATTGAATGCATATTGCAGCATTTGGAGACGTATTTTGATTTGAGGTAAATGTTTTGTGGACAGAGGGATTTAATTTAGAAATACTATAAAAAAATATAAAGCAGCCGGAAATTTTAATCCGTAAGCTACTCGTTTGTGGCGTGATTTTGAAATCATGCTAAATAGATCTTTTACGGCCTGTCTTATGTTATCATCATAACTTTTAGAAATTTTTACTATTTAGCAGACAAATCTGTAGCCTACAGAAGTCAAATATAATATATAAATAGTCGCTTAGTAAAGAGAGAAATAATTTTAGCTTAAAATTACAGAAAAAATACGTCGTAATGTATAAGCTAAATCGTAAACATTGCTCGATAATATTATTAGAAGGTTGCCAAAACCACAAAACAAAATTTGAGTAATAATTATTAAAAAAGGATTTATTCGAAAAAATCCTAATTAGGTATCAAAAAACAAAAAATTGGATAAATATTTTTAACCGATATAAACATAAATATACTAAAAATATGTAATAACCTTGAAACACTGCGTGTAAAGTACAAACTTTCGCATTTAGGGGCAGACGTGGCATCATCTTACGTCATAACACCAAAAAAATTAAATTTTAAAAAAATTTAGAAAGAATTATAAAATAATAAATACTTAAAAACCCGTCCGGATTCAAATGCAACGATGAGTAAAAATTTCAGAGGAAATGGCTCAGTAATTTTGGAGATTAGCCGCTTTGAACAAACACACATTATTACATCAGTGTTTCTCAAACTTTCTATACTTGCGACCCAATTTTCAATCATAATTTTCATCGCGCCCCCTTTACATAATAACAATACATTAGAATTCAGTAATATGATTTGAGGTAAAGCTATAACACGCTTTAAATTATAAACCGTACAAATTATCAAGACAGGTATTAAATTTTGTATATAATTTTATCACTGGCTCATAGGGTCACTGGAAATTATTAAACTTGCTCTCAACTTAGAACTGTTAAAGTAATTATGAAATACATTGCGCAATACTCATGCATTTATAAGTGTATTATATCAGTGTAAATGTTTATTTTACTTTTTATTTTGTAAGAATGTATTTTGTTTTTCTTCCTTCCAGTAAATTAATAGTTTTTTTTTAATTTTTTATTTTCGATTGTTCGATATACTCGCGCACCACTTGTAGGATTATCATGCCTCCTAAGGGGGGTGCATCCCACAGTTTGAGAAAAACTGCATTACATTTTTATTTATATAGATAAACAAAAAAATGTACTTTTAAATATATTGACTTTAATATCTTAAGTTTGAATTAGTCTAGAAATATTTTTATTTATTTAATTATTATAATTTCACAATACTTCATATCTCTGAATTTTATTTAATTTATAAAAGAAATAGTGTCAAATTCAAACAGATCTGATTAATGCATATCTTAAATATTCTATTTAATTTAAACACAGAGATTCAAAGTTTATTTTATAAATGCATTCCATTTTGTACAGCATAAGGAATTAAGAAATTAGCTTTTTGTTTTTCAGAAGTTTGTTTTGTAGAATTAAGAAAAATATAAATATAATTAAATTCATAAACCTTTTCACTTCGAAAAAACAGCTTACGAATCTTAATTCAATTAACAAGTTTGTAATTATTGAAGATAGAATAGAAAAATTAAAATTCTTAGCTTAAATTCACATTTTAAGTTCAAAAATATGCAATGAGATATTCTGAAGTTTAATTAAACAGACATGTAACAAAATAGGAAAAATATCACAAATTTTATTTAAACACGTTACTTAGAGTAATAATGAGACTATTTTTATAGAATGTTTTATGAGAAAATTTATATGCACTTAAAAATATTTTTTATAATTAAAAAATAGAAAAAATTCAAAAGACTGCGATGGTTAATGTTTCCAAGGGTACAGTAGTTTTTAACTGTAAGCTCTCCTTGATGACTTAATTTAAGGTATCCGACTACGTTCGGAACTGTGATTTTAAAAAAGCGCATAAATGGATAATTTTCATGATATTTAGTGTCACTTAGATGAGAATTCATGTATAAAATTTTTTAAGGGCATTATGACAAAAACAAATGATTTAAATACAATATTTTGGCAAAAAATGAACTTAGAATAACCTTTTTTCAAAACGTTCTCCTTTTATAAAAAATTGTTCGATAATAAAAATATTTTGTTTAGATAAAGTAAAGACTTTTCCAAAGAGTCTCAACTAGGAATTTTGAAAAATTCACATTATTTTTAGAGTTATCACCAGTTGAAATATAATTATGGGCGCTTTTTTCTTAAAATTTCTACCCTCTGTTGTCGTAAAATATGGATAAATCCACTTCTAAGTTATATGTTTCAAAAATTCTAGTTGAGCCTCTGTACAGAGGTTTGAGCTATATACAGGCAAAATATTATCATAATAGAATCATTTTTCATAAAAGGAGAATGTTTTTTGAAAATTGGTCATTCTATGTTTATTTTTTGTCAAGATATTTTACCTAAATAGTTATTTATTGTGATAATATTCTTAAAACAATTTTATATACGTTTTCTAATCTAAGTGACAGTAATATCATAAATATTATCCATTTATACGCTTTTGCAAAATCACGATTCTGAACGTAGTCGGATACCTTAACTATCCAATAGACCTAGAAACAGTCAGTCTAGACTAGAATAATCTGTCAATCTGTTCAATCTTTTATATTCACAGTTAGGAGTATTGATGGTACACTACTGTAAAGAAAAAGATGTGATTTTATAGGAAAAAAGTATTTTCTCCAGCGATATTGCGATTTGCTTTATGTCAATGTTTTGAATTTTATTTTGTTATTGCAACAGTTAACAGTATAAAGATTGCAAAATTAATTTTATGTAGCTCCACAAATCAGAAAAACATCCAAAATAATGTTGCGACATGGTCGATCTTCGCAAACCATGTCGTGGGTTTCAGCGTAAGTTAGAGATGTGGGATTCTCAAAATAATGAGACATTTTAGAATTCTTAATATGACTTTTATTAAGAATTTAACTTAAATTACTTATATATCGAACAAACTTATATTAAGTGTGAATAAACCAAAACACGTAACGTAATCAACACAGATCACGCAATTAGATCACTTATCAATATAATTATTATAGCCGCCTACTTTCAATCTCAATAATATATTCGCGTTCAAAATATAATCTTCCTACCTTGGTTGAATACGCACAACACGTCCAATCCACTTCAATATTTCTATAAGCCGGCGTACAATGGTATGTACCTTGGTTGAATGGCTAGGTTTTCTTGATTCTAGGTAGGCCGTCAATCAACACTTCTATCTTCTCTACACTGACCTTTCCCTAAATTGCCATCGCGCTCACTAAAACTTCCGTCCTTTTAAAGGTTATCTTATTTGCATCTATCCTTCGCTTCACTTCTTGGATTTGGGTTGGAAAAGATTTGCCATTAATCGTGGCCGTCAAAGAAAAGAGGTTATGTTAGAGAAAGGACGCGTGGGATGTCACAATGTTTCACTTTATATAATATTAAGTTAGGGAAAAATAAATCCATGATTTTTGCATGAAAATCAAGACTTTATTTAACATGCTTCCGATTGTCCGATTTGGGTCAAATATTCAACGTTTTTTTTATAATTTGTTGACATTTGAAAGGTAGCTTCGTAATGCCTCTCTCATAGGTCTTGGACCTTATTGGCGAAAACATCTACTAATTTTTACAATCTTCTATTGATCCCAATTTCTTATCACTCAGGAACTTTTCCAATGCTAGAAAAAGGTGGTAATCGCTTGGTGCCAGGTCCGGACTACATGGGGGATGCATTAGAACTTCCCAACCTAGCTCCCAAAGCTTCTGGCGAGTCACTACAGAAGTGTGTGGCCTGGCGTTGTCCTGATGGAACACAACACCTCTTCTGTTGGCCGATTCTGGCCATTTCTGGTCAATCGCTAGCATCAAACGGTCCAGTTGTTGACAGTAGAGATCTCAACTAAGGGTTTGGCCATGCGGAAGCAGCTCTTAATAAAGGATTCCTTTCCAATTCCACCAAATACACAGTAGAACAGTGTTTCTCAAACTGTGGGGCGCGCCCCCGAAGGCGATAAACTCAAGGGGCGCGAGCATATCGAAAATAAAAAGGTTAAAAAAAATCAATTTACTGGAATGAAAAAAAAAAAAACTTTCTGTTATAATAAAAATTACAGATTTACATTGATATGATTTATATATATCATCTGGTGAAAAAAGGGCATCAAAAATAAAAGATTCTACTTTGAACGCTCATTGCTATCTTTGATCCTATAACTAAATAAAAAAATATTTTGTTTGCTTTACTGTAATCCTACGATGGAGATTTTTTATTACGTTTCTTTTAATCTAAATATTACTTTTGCTGGCTTTCAAACTTACTGGTATGGTTTTCCTGCATCCCTTTTTAGGAAGTTGTAAATTATATAATTCTGTTTCCGTTTTTTCACAATGTGAAAGAGTTTTATGATACATGGATAAGCATATTGAGCACTTTGAAGGGTTAATTGACCAAGATTTATTTTTTATGAATATACTGAAACATATAATACAAAAAACGTTAATTCTGGGAAAATTGTTTTTTTTGTTACCAATGACCTTGACAGAGAATCCTCTAATATGACAGTCTTAATGGGAGCTAAAATGGATTGATAACATATCTCCTTTTTGCCCGGAGTGGCAAACGTTTTCAGAATCTTAAGGTACTTTTTTAGACCGAGTTCCCGGGACGACCACCATTTTTCAAAAATATTTTCTTGAACATGCTGCATTTTCCCCATGAATAACTTAGTGGTTTTAATTGTGATGTTGTACGACTGATTATGGTTTATAAATGTAAATGAGCAGAATATAAAAAAAATTGGGCATCTGTGATCTCTCTGGGAAAGGAAATTAGGGAAACTGATCAAAGAAGGGAAACATTTGCTGAAATAATGATATTAATCCTGTTAGCGAAGTAAATTTGAGAAAAGCAATAAACATGAAACGAAAAGGAAAATTTTCAATAGCTACATTAAGAACTTTATCAAGAAAATATGAAGCAATAAGTGTACCGCAAAATGCACTTTACCCTGTCAAAAAGACACAAGCAAGAAAAAGTTCAACAAAGGGTATTTGTCGATCATCAAAAGGACATTAAAATTACAATAACGTGAAAAAAATGTGACAGTTTGCTTACAAATAACTTACCTGTAATGTTAGCAAAAGTGTCTGTGATTTGTTCCTTTATTAAGGTCACGCACATTTGGAACAATTTAGTTCAGTTTTTATTGGATATTTCTCAAATTAGAAAAGACAAATAGAAAAATCCTTGAAAAGGTAAAGTATATTTTCTCTTAGCTAAATTATTCTCTGAAATTGTGATTTTTATCTTGTATATTGAAAATAATTATAAAAAATTGGGGTGCTTCACTCCCGCGACCATTAACGTTAGTATCCCAGTGCACACCTGATCCCGGGCCTTCTCGCTTTAAATATTAAAAAATAACACAATTGTTATTCATTAAATTTTATATTCATTTTTATTACTAACATTTATTCTAAATGCTAATTCTGCGAGGCTTAAAATTACAGTTCATTCAAAACCTTTTTATAATATGAGTATTCATTTCAATAAATCTTTTTACATTTTGTAACAGTCATGTCGGTTTTACTCTCCTTACAATTGCTATTTTATCAAGAAAAAATATTATCATTTTTTTAAAAAAAAACTCGTGTTATATAAGGTGGGGCCACCAGTATATAAGAACAAGTTTTTAATTTTAAATGACTTCCATGGGCTTTGTCTTGCAGAGAAAGTTTTAAAGGAAGGCTAAAATTAGAAATTGACACTCGGTTATTTTTGCTATTTGTGAGATCTATATTTTGTCTTCAAAATGCCATAAAAAAATCCGGGTTCACAAAGGTATGATGTTTAAAAGGTAATAGTAAAAATGCTTTTTTTTTTCATGCAGAAAATTCAGCATCATTTTTTCAAATTCAAAAGATGATTTTTTCAAAAATTGCCCCCTTTTAAATTTTGTCATTGGATGGAAAAAACTGATTTATTTTTAAATGGATCCCTAACCCATTCGTAACTTCTATCAATTTTCCCTCTCTTTATTGTTGATGCTTTATTATCGTCGAATGCTTTTGCTGTGATTTAAAAAAAATATCAGTTTTTTATAATCCCTCCTAAATCTTAAAACCGTGAATTACAATTAACGCGTGAATTTGAAATGTACATTCAAAGAGATTCGGTAGTAATCACAGCCAAGACTGCTAGAATTGTAAGGGGACATATTTTTACATTTTTGTGCAGACGTCTGTTGGGGTTTCCCCGGGCTCACATAAACGTTCCGGAATGCCAGATGTAATGGATATGAAAAAGGAAAAAACTTACATAGATTAGGCTATTTTTTTGAAATTTTGTATTTTAAGAAATCGATCTTAAAGGGGAAATAAATCTTTAATTAAATATTTTTTCCCTCAATCTGTTTCAATTTAAAATTAGAGAAAGAAAAAAAAACTAATTACTTAAAAAATAATTTACTTAAAAATATATATTACTTAAAATTAACATATATAAAAAAATTTTAAAACTTATCTTATTAATACTGGAAATTTAAAAACAAGTTTAATAAAAATATTAGCGACTTCCATGGGCTTGTCTTGCCGAAAAAAGTTTTTCAAAGTTTTTGAAATTGACCCTCTGGGGTTCTTTTCTATATTTAGCTGATATCTATTTTTGTCTTCCTAAGCAGCCACCACATTTTTTCAATATGTTCCAATTTAAAAAAATTAAAAAAGGAAAAAATAACATAATAAAATTTTCCTATTACTTAATTTTTTTTTTTTTTTTTTTAAAAGTAACATAAACAAAAATTTTAATACGTATGTTATTAATTTGTACGGTTTATAATTAAGATCGTGTATTGTAGCTTTAGCATCAAAGTACATTATTATTGCATTCAGTAATTTATTAATGTATAAGGGGGCGCGATAAAAATTGTGATTGAAAAGGGGGGCGCCAGTATTGAAAGTTTGAGAAGCACTGCAGTAGAACCTTCCTGGCCGTTAGTCCTGGTTTGGCCACCGTTTGAGCGGCTTCACCGCACTTGGACCACGATCGTTTTCTCTCAATATTGTAGTATGAGACCCATTTCCAGTCTCCATTCGTTTAAGAAATGGGTCGATTTCATTCCGTTTGGCCAGGGCTTCGCAGTTGGAAATTATTTTTTGGTGTTAATTGGTGTGGCTCCCAAACATGGAGCTTCTTTTTGAATCCACTTTGCGCAAATGGCTTAAAACTGTTTTATGGTCGATGTTTAGCTCCTGGGCGATGCTACGACTACCAACATGCCGGGTAACATCGATTATTTCTGTGATTTTTATCGACATTTTCAACATTGCCTGTGCGAAGTGCACCCTTAACATCAAAAATGCACGTAAAAAAAACCAAAATTGCACGTAAGTATCCGTTACAGTATCGGCACCATAAACACCATTCATAATTTCAGCCGCCTGGCTTGCATTTTCGCCTTTATCAAAGAAAAACTGTAAAAAGAACCGAAATTTCTCTTTGCTTACTTCCTTTTTAACACAACAACTGAATAGACCAAACAAAAAACTGCAAAATACTTTTTTTTTTTAGTGCAAAATGTCATCTTGACAACGAGCATAAATTTGAAATTGTTTGATTGATAATTCATGAGATATCGACACTACAGCCCTTTACCACAAAAATAATGGATTTATTTTTCCCCAACCTAATATTTCAATTAAAAATTTGAAATTTAACAGGTGTAATTGAAAAAAAAACGATAATAATTTAAAATGTTAGATTTTACCGAGTGTTTGAGGAAATAAAACAAATATATTAAAACAAATACCAAAAATACATAGGAAACTGCCACATAATTTTAATAAACTAATACTAAAATCAATACTTAATTTTCATAAAAAATTAAATATAATTTCAGGAAGTCATAGTAATAAAACTTTAACATGAGAACAATATCAAAGAGATTATGGAAACAAATCTAACAATACAATTTTCTTAACCATTAGTTTACAGATACTTTAATGTATTAGAGCCATTACATTTTCTAGAATACTAATTTTCCTTATAGAAACTGTAAGAAAGTTACAAAGGATAAAAATTTTGTAGGATTACAGTTGAAACTCTTCAGAAATATCTCAATACAATTTGAAAATGGTAAACGACATAGTAATAAAAATAAAGTTTTCTAAAGTGAATAAAATATATTAAAAGTATAAAGAAATACATAATTTATAATAACCCTTGAATGATAAGGCTAAAGAAATTGATTTAGTTTCATTTTATTATTAAATAAGTTATTTTCAGCACCTTCAAATGTACATACATATCGGCAACATCATCATAGTATTTGAATACAAATGCCGCTTTCAAAAAATGTTTTTAAGAAAAAATAATTATGAAATCACATCGAATTCACTTTAAATAAATAAACTCATTCATACATTTCGTTGGCTATCAGTCAGATTCAATATATCACTTCAAAAGAATATTTTATACCAGAAAATTCCAAGTAAAATATTCGCTGTCTATTTATTTTATTTACGATACTGAAAGTGAATGGTATGTACAAAATGTAATATTGAAAATATTTCATTTATTTGAAATTAAACGTTTTTAAAGCAAAATATTGAGCATGGATAAAGTTTTATAAGTGCATAATACCTTAGGAAATAAATATCGCGTATGATTTGGTTTAATTTTTCTATCATTTAAAATTTATTCAAAGTTATCTAAATATTTGTTGAATAAATATTTGTACTTGAATTTTATTAAGAATGGAATGTATGTTTTGTATTGAACACACATAATACTTAAAGTAATATTTATTTTAAAATTGAAAATGGAATTCTTTAAGAAGAATATTGAGTAGTGAGGTGTGTAGTGTATTTTATTTCATTTGATTTCAGTTTCGTAAAGAAGTTAGTTTAACTTAACATCAAACAAACGAAATTTTAAAAAAATGCCCAGTTCCGTTGATTAAAAGTTACAAAGATTCAATAAAATTTACAGTTAAACAACTGAATTAAAACTCTTTATTTCTTTTCTTAACGAGAATTTTATTTAAAATAACAAAAATTTAAACAAGTTTTAGTCTTGAGTTAGAAAAAAATTTAAGGAAATTCTATATATAATATGTATATTTTAAAAGCGCCCACTCTAAATAGACATTTTTTTTAGAAGCATTTTGTTCTTTCTTTATGATAAATGAAAATTTTAGTTAGTAAATATATATATATTTTTAAAAACACTGCGAGAGAAATAACTTACTTAAGAATGAGTAATAATGTTTTCTTTCGACAAAAGTAAAATGCAATTTTAGCTTAATTGTATAAAATCTATAATGTGGTACAATTATAGTTTGAACTTTTTTTATTCTTTCGAGTATGATTTTTTTCACGAAAGTATGCTTTTAGAACAGCGTTTCTCAAACTGTGGGGTGCGGCCCCCTTAGGGGGCGTGACAACTGTGAGAGGGGAGGCCGCGAGCATATTGAAAAGTTGGAAACATGACATTATTTAAAGATTATTAAATTATTTATTTACTGAAAGTAAACAAACAAAATACTTTCTGACATAGTAAAAAGTAAAATACACATTTTTACGTGTTACAGAATGTATTTTATAATTGATTTAACAATACTAAGTTAAGGACAAGTTTAATAATTACCAGTGACCTCATGGGATTGTCATACATAAAATTATGTACAAAAATTAACACTTACCTTGATAATTTGTACGGTTTATAAATAATTTCTTAACTACTGATTAAAAATTATGCTATTCGCTTCCCAATACCAACCGTTTTCCACGAAGACGCAAGCATGTGATGTATGGGGGGGGGGATAAAGAAACAGAAATAATATCTGAAATAAGTAAATCCTTTGCCAACATTGCCAAGGTCCTTTTACTGCATTCCAAAGCATTCGGAATACTTTTATGGATTGCAGTGCACGGAAAAGATTGTACTTCGGAAAGACGAATACATACGACCTTGAAAATTAACGCTTTGGCTGAGCGAGACGTTTATATATGCCGGTAGCATTTAAGAGGTTAAAATCGTATCGTAGTTTAAGCATCAAAGTAGAGTTCAATATATTGTTATTGTATGAGGGAGGTGCGAGGAAAATTATGATTCAATATTGGTTCGTGAACATTGAAACTTTGAGAAGCACTGTTTTAGAATAATCTCTTTTTTAACCCGTTACCGCCCAGTGATCTATTTATAGATCACCTCCCACTCAGAACTCCCAGTGAAAACGATATGTTTTAATCATTTCGTATTGTCATTGGCTAGTTTTCTTACACATGTGTTCACACCCCTAAACGAAATTTGAAGTATTTTTTTCCCAGAGCAGTCCAGAAGCTAGCGTCTGATGTTCGCCATTTTGAAGCTTCAAAGTGCAGCTTTCGATTTTGTATCCAACAGAAATTTTTTAAAAATAAGTTATACTTTTTTATGTGTTTTACATTTTCAATACCTCTTTAATTATTCTGGCTTACTTATATTAGAAATAATAACTGTTTTTATAATTAAAACGTATGTTTAAACATTATGATATATAAATAGATCGCTGGCCGTTTGTGGTAACTAATATCATTTTCCCTGTTTCATTTCTTCCAGAATGTCAAGGTGCAAAGTGTTTCACACCACCGAAGAAGCGTTAGAATATATGTTTTCTAAGGAAATAGAGTCTGATATAATTACTTTACCGTCTGATGTGGATGAGTTCACAGACGAAGAATATTTTGATGATGATGAAATGACTACTCCATCGGTAAAAGATCTGTCAGGTAATGTAGAAATTTCTGTACCCTTGGACAAAATAGAACAATATGAATCTATAGACAAAAATGAAGATGGCCCTAATAGTACGGATCAGCTGCCATCTAGGGCCAGTAATGAAAATAAAAATAAAAAACGGGTTGATTCGGAATTACCAAAAAAATGCGTGCAAAAATCAAAAATGGAGCAGAAAGCAAATTGGACAAAAAATATATATAAACCTAGTTATACTTTTAACGAAGTAGGTAATTTATCGAGTGAAAATTTGGAAAGCATTTCAAATACTTCAGGAAATAGGAATCCACTTGAAATTTTTGAAGAATTTTTGACTCCAGAATTTTACGTATGTTTAAAAAATGAAACAGAAAGATATACAAAAGAGTGGAAAAATAAGCCAGAATTGTCAGTTACAATTGTTGGGTTGAAGAGTTTTATTGATTTTCTTATTTTCTCTGGCTACCACACTTTAACAAGTGAACGTGATTAATAATCAGGGGACGAAGATCTCATGGTACCAATTGTAAAAAATTCATTGTCCCGAAATAAATATTTAGAAATTAAGTCTGTAATACATTTTGCCGACAATAATGATGCAGTAATGCAAAAATCAGACCAGGCTTCCAAAATAAGAAAATTAATCATGCATATTATAATCACAGTTTTCAAAAATTTGGAATTTTTGATAAATTTCTGTCAGTTGATGAAATGATGATTAGGTATTATGTGGACATCATTTTTTCAAACAATTTCTTAAAGGTAAACCCATACAGTTTGGGTGTAAATTTTGGGCCATGTGTGGAGTAAAGGGATACTGTTATAATATTGATTTATATTGTGGCAAAGAGAGTTTTGCCAATACTCCTGAAACTCCAAAAGAACCGCTAGGAACACAAGTGTGGTAAAAAAAATATGCTACAACCAGTAACTGATCCTAACAGCCACATCATCTTTTTTGACAATTTTTTTAATTCTTATGACCTGCTGGTCGAATTAAAAACACAAGGATTCAAAGCCACTGGCACAATTAGAAACAATAGAACAGCTTCTTGCCCTTTAATGCCTGATAAGATATTAGAAAGAAAAGATCGTGGTTCTTATGACTACTGTTTCGACGAAAAGAACAAAATAACTATAGTCAAATGGAAAGATAACAAGTGTGTAACCACAGCAACAAACTGTGATTACATAGAGCTTTTAATTCAAGTTTCAAGGCATCAAAAAGGTTTGAAAGAAAGTCTCAAATTTGGCAACCTAATACTATTCACCAGTATAACAAAAATATGGGTGGAGTCGACCAGCATGTCTGGCTCTTAGACAAAAACACAATTCAGATCCGTGGCTAAATATGGTACTGGCCAATCTTTACTAGAGTTATCGATATGGCTATCGTAAATACGAATATTCTGTTCAATTTAACAAATTGCGAAAATAAAAGTATAAAAGACATCCGAAGATACATCGCTGTTGCGTACCTCAAACGGGGAACAAATTCTAAGAAATGCATTGGAAGACCTCTGATAATGTCATCAAGATCAAACATAATAGACTCTGTGCGTTTAGATAGAAAAGACCATGTTACAGGACAAAGACAAAATCAAAGAAGATGCCAGTTTCAAAAATGTAAGGGGAGACCACTTACGTTTTGTACAAAATGTAATGTAACCCTTTGTTTGAAATGTTTTCCATTATATCACACTTAACTTTCACAAATTTTCTGTAAAAAATTGTAACTAAGTAAATTTAGATCAATAAAATAATATTTTCTCTTTTAAATCTCATTATCTGTTTTTAAATTCACAAAAGTTTCATTTCCCTAAATTTGTAATTTTAAATATAAAACCACAGGAGTACTTGGTTTTTACCATAAACCCCAGCGATCTATTTATAGATCCCCTATTATCTCAGCTGCTAATAACGGAAAATGGATACAACTTCATAATTTCTCTTTTTATGATAAATGAAATGTAATTTAAAAATATTTTTGAAAAATTTCGATTTTAAATAAATTGGGGCGTTAACGGGTTAATGCGTTCACTATTTTGTAAACTTAAACTTTTCCACATATGAGTCATATTTTACTACAAAACAAAATTAACTTGTTTTCAAATGAGCGTTTATTTAAGCCGCACTATAAAGTAACACAAGTGAGATTTTTGGAGATGGACTTCGTAATTTGAGCTTTGGTCATGTGATGAGGATGACACATGAACTGGCACCCCTCTCTCCAAATTACTGCTTGAGTAGTGCAAGGGTTAACAAGCACCAGCCTCTATATATGGCATGTTTTCATTTGCACTAGGGCTCGAACTCTAGACATGCTGGCCACGAGTACGTGATCACAAACACTAGAATACAGAGTCCACAAGCTCGATTTTAAAAACAGTTTTAGTAAATATTTTATGTTGTAAATTAATGAGCTTCAGAATTAACTTATTCCCATTAGTTAAATGAAGCAAATAAGCATAATTTTGTAAGAAATATTTCATAAAGAAATACATTGATAATGCCATTGAAAGGTAGAAGATTTTATTGCTTAGCTAAATTGTACAATGCCTATATTTATGGTTGTATTCTAATGAATTTTTTTTGTTAAATGCATGATCATATAATATTCTAATTAAATTTCCCCAGATTCACTATCACATTATTTAAGTATAAATCAGCACATTTCTCTTAAGTATAATTCAATAGAATTATTTAAGCCTCTAATTTAATACCTTTATTTAAGTATAATTTAATAACTTTTCTGAAAAGATTTTAGTCGATTGAAGGACAATACTTTTAGCATAATTTAAGGATTTGCCAGATAAGCTAAAACTGAATTCATGTTTAACTGCCATTAAAACTTCTAGAATAACACAAAATGTTCTAAAATAGAATGTTCTGAAATATTTTTTGCATAAATTGGGAAATTTCAAAGACATTGTTGCATATATATGAATGCATAATTTTTTCTTAGTTACTCAATTGGAGACTTAATACATGACATTCCTTTATTCAATTCCTACTATTAGTTCACACTCTCCACATATATCTGGTTTAAATTTTCTATCGTTAATAAAATACATTTTAAAGCTCTCAATTGAGCTGAAATTTTATATGCACGCTTATTTTGGATGACAATAATGAAATTTAGTTATAATTAATAGAAATTGATTGATTATAAAACTAATTATTCAAAGAATTATAGATACAGATACTTTGACATCGTTTGTGGCGACTTGTGTCAAAACTTTAAAAGTTTCTTTTTCTCACATTTTAAAGCATTCAATTGAACTGAAATTTTATATACACGATTGTTTTGGATGGCAATACGATACTTTAAAGATAACTAATAAAAATTAATTCCCATTTAATCTTGGGATTCTGTCATATTTACATTAATTGTAATTATTTGATAAAAAGTAAATAAAATATTTTTTTTTGTTTACTTAAGTAGGAATTGACTTATTTTTTTATATTGCTTTTTCTATGTATTTCAGCACAACCCATGTGTCACAATAATGATCTATAAAATCATTTAATGTGAGGTATTTTTGTAATGATAAATACTCAATGTTTTTATTTGTTTTCATTTTTATACGAATTAAACTTGTCTTTTACATCCAATCATATTATTTCCTATAAAAAAATAATTGAAGTGATGTATTAAATCAAAATATACGCCCATAAACTCTTTTACCATTTATTATTCTCTTTTAAAGTTATTCCAACCTCATAACTTAAAAAGAAAACAACTTAAATAAAATTTGGTAAAACGCATCAATTTCTATAGATTTTCATTCTCAAGACCTCCTTAATATTCATGATCCTAACCTCCCCAAATGTAATCATATCCATCTTTACAGAATGGAATTTAACCACACTTCCGAACTTTTAGAGCCTACACACGTCCTACCAGCCATTACGAGACAACAAACCTGTATTGCTGGCTTTCCCCTGACTCTCACTGTGGTGGAAAAGCCAATGAATTGCCTTAACTGGGTTCCGCTCTTCTCTCACGGCTCCGATTACGAGATCAGATTTCATTATAAGTTAATTGCAGGGGCACGTTCACCCAACGGCACGTTGAAAATTCCGCCCCAGCGCGATGACTCTTAATTTTGGAGCCCATTTTGGATACAGTTATTCTGTTATTATGGATTTTTGGAAGATAATTTGACGCCAAACGGATTACGTTCCTGGACGTTGTAGCAAGTGAAGTCAGTATCCGGTTAATGTCAAACAGTGTTGCTTCAGGAACACCACTCAGCGTATTAGATTCTTAGGTACTGATGCAATATTGAAGAGTGAATTTAAAATTAGCTATATATTTTGAGAGAATATAAGGAAAAGGTTATTTATGTGATGGGTGTTTAGTTTCCTTTTAATAAATGATTTAGTTTGTTATAGCTCAATGATTCTTATATGTACCGATTTATAAAGTAAACTTTTTTTTACTATAAGGATGGTTGTTCATACATTATCAAAGGAAGCGTAAGTTAAAAGAATTTTTTTAGAAGTTTTAATTTATATAGTAGGTACTTTCTTTATGCATCGTGTTTATATTTTAAATACGAAATATTATTCAGAAATATTATTTCATGTGATATTTCGCTTATCGAAAGATAGCTGATGAATAACCGATGCAAGTTAAACTACGATATTTGTTTTATTCGAAGAAAATTGGAATTTAGGGGAAATTCTGAGGGTTTTTTTTTTAACTTACATAATCTGAAAAAAGTATAAGAGAGTATATTCATGTGGCACCGTACGAATTAAGAACTTTATTATGCTGTAGAAGAAAATATAGAAAAAAAAGCTGATAATATAAATTACTAACTTAAGTAGAAATGAATTAAGTTATATTAGGGTATATAAAACGGGATTTAAAACTTCGACTCTATACTAATTAACGTTTTGAATTTACAATTCAAAATATGTAAAAAATACTACTACTAACAAGTTTAAAAACTGATTTTTAAAACATGTTTTAAACCAGGTTTTTTTTTCCTTTTCTGAATATATTATTTTTTCAGTAAATTATTCCAAATTGCGAAGTGTTTATTTTTTCGAGTAACCTGTTTTAGCTTATAATCTTCTTTATAGAACTAATGAATGTCGAAAATACTGGAAAACTAAAAAAATATTAGAGACTTATTTTACAAAAAAAAAAAAAAGTTAATGTTAAAAAGATTATTAAAATTAACTTCTTCCTCAGTGAAAGGTTATTTAAATTTAAAAAATTATTAACTAATACTACTCTTTAAAAAAAGTTAGTCTTTTAAGGTAATATGCAAATTAAATCTAGCTAAAAATTCTTTACAGCTATTTTTGTAAGTTTTTACAAATATTTGATATAATTTTAATGTGAAGTTATACACATATTGATTTATAATTATATAATATGGAGGCATTTTAGGTTAATATATTAAAGACAGGATTAAAAGTGCTTAGGTACGGGGATTATTTCATTTTCAGTCCAGCTGTCTAATGTCCCATACGGTGTGCGGCTCCAATCAAACACACAAAGCAAATTCAACTGTCCACGCCTAATTTTTTAAAAAAATTACTTCATACTCTAAAGAATGATTCAGAAGAAAGAGTCCCGAATTTTAAAGGAGTTCCGAATGATTGAATGTCCAATTGAAAATGTCTCGAAATCTTTCTAAATATGTTTAATCACCGTTTGTATATACTAAGAGATAGTGAAATTATATATACGGATTTAAAATAAACCCATTCAATATTAATTAGTGAATATTAATTTTTTTTGCAGTCACTAGGGTATACATAAGAGTTTTTATTAATGTTTGGTTCTCACTTCAAAATTTCTATCACATTTCATTTCATTTTTTAAAATATGTAATAAATGCTGCAGTACCACTTTTGAAAGTCTAATAAGTACAATGTTATGCTCAGACGTAAATATGATTAATATAAAAAAATCGTAATATCTATAATAAAATCATAATTTGTATAACGCTTTTCGGGAATAATTTGTAAGATGAATTAAATTCAAGATAAAATTCTCTTTATATAAGTAACAAGTATACATTTTTTTTTTACCTTAAGCAATTTTGCGCTCCTTCTCATAAAATTCACTAAGTACATATGTTTCTCATTTTGTATAAAATAGTTTTTTTTATATAATTCAGTGATAACAAATTTTTAATTTTTTATTTTAAATTTCTTTTATGAAGTACATAAAACAATTTAAAAGTTATATACGATTTTAATAATGCGAGAATGAATTCTGTGACTATAATCCGGCTATGTTTGTTTCCAAAATTATTAGAAATTGAAAAAAAAAAAGAAATGTGCATAACAAAGTTTTTTTCTCAGCTTAAGTAATTTTATGTAACAGAAAAAAATGCATCAGAAAGATTGAAAAATGTTATTTTTGAAAAACAGAAAACAACTGTTCAAAAATGCGTTTGAAATTACAAATGTAGAGCGAAAAAAAAGCACGACAGGTAATTTATTTTCAAATTTAGGGAAAAAAGATTGAAAATTATACGTGTGAAGTAATTTGGTTTATTTTTTTTAATCTCTCTTAGTATTTATAGTTATACAAAACACGTTAAAAAAGTAAAAGTATTTTTTTTATAATGTTAGTTACGGCAAGCTTTTAAAAAGAAACATTTTAAAAAAATGTATCGTATTCAAGATTCAATTCTTTGAAAAAAAAAGCATGTATGTATTTAATGAAAAAAAAATTACTTCTAAAAGGATTTAAAAACTAAAATAATGTAATTCTATGCATTTTGAAAATTTTCATTAAACTGAGCTTCAAAAACTGTTATTATTGCATTATAAGTTTTTTTAAAAAAATCACTTTGAAGAAAAGCTATTTTATATGCAACAAAAAGGAATTCTCCGTTTTTGATGAAACTTTTAAAAGAATATTAAACGAGAATATCACTCCCGTATAATAAATGGTAAAACTTTCAAAATGTGACCTTTTTTTTTTACTGAAGTTAATATATTACTGTCTGCTAGAATAAAATATTTCTTGGAGCTTTTAAGATAAAACAATTTAATGAGTACTAAAAATTTAAAAATTGGATTTATCCTAAGTTTGAAAATTAAAATATTTTCATAGCAAAGAGTATTATCTTCAAGAAATTGAATTTCTATTATCTTAAATTCATGTGAATGTGTCATAAAATTTACTATCCATTTTCATAAAAATGTACAACGTGTTTTCAAAATTAAAAAAAATAGCCCCGAATTAATAATTGTACTCTGGTGCTCATGAGTTTTAAAGTTATATGTAGATAGGTGTATGAAAAATATCAGTACAAAAGTAAACATGTTCCTATCAGAACTTATATACTTAAATTATAAGTTTATTTTAACCCTTTACAATAATATTATCACAGCAATTTTTTTTTTAAACAACCTGCAAATTATATTTTTTTGTGAATTTATTAATTTCTAAATTGAAAAAAAAAATGTTTTTCCAATTCTTTACAAAAAGAAATCTTTAAACACGAATTGGTTAATAATTACATTACATAATGTGAAGCTTACAAAAATGTTGTTTTAAATTTTGCATAATGAGAATGTTTAAAATAGGGTAAATAATTTATACTGGATGTGTAATATGTTTATATTACTCTATGCTGTGTTTATTTTACATAGAAATCGTAATATTCGCAAGCAAAGCCTTTCCTTACATCAGCGTTTCTCAATCTGTGGGGCGCGCCTTGGGGCGTGACGACTCTACGAGGGGGCGAGAGCTATTTGAAAAGTAAAAAAAAATATTTAAACAAATTATTAATTTACCGTAATTAAACAAACAAAATACATTCTGACACAATAAAAAGTAAATTACACATTTACACTAATATGTTATACTTATAAATGTATCAGTGCTACACAATGTATTTTATAATTAATTTAATAATACGAAGTTAAGAACAAGTTTAATAATTTCCAGTGACCCCATGAGATTATCATATATAAAATTACATACAAAAATTAACACTTAACTTTATAACTATATATAGCACGGTTTATAATTAATCCCTTAACTGCCGATTAAAAGTTACGCAATTCGCTTTCCAATGCCAAGAATTTACCACTTAGATGCACGTATGTGATGTATTGGGGATCAAGGAATAACGAAGCAAAAATATTCGGAAATAAATAAATTCTTCGTAAACATTATCAAGGACCCTTTATTGCATTCCAAAGCCTTTGGAATAATTTTATGGATATCAGTGAAGAGAAAAGATCGTATGGAAAGACGTAAATATACGTTCAGGGAAATTAATGCTTTGACTGAGCTAGATGTTTATATACGCCGGTGGCTTTTAAGAGGTTACTGTCATGTCGTAGTTTTAGCGCCGAAGTATAGTATTATTGAATTCAATTCATTGTTATAGAATGAGGAGGGGGTGTGTGTGATGAAAATCATGATTCAATATTGGGTCGCGAATATTGAAACTTTGAGAAGCACTGCCTTACATCATAAAGGTGAAATCTTGCGATAGAGCCAAGTTGACATCAATTAGTTGGTCAGTAATTAGTTATTACCGTGATCTGTTGTGTAAGACGAGAGCGAGTGCTTGTGAATAATCTTTTAAATACTTGTATATTAGACACTGATAGTTGTGTCTGAGGCCAGATAGGTGTGATGGTCTTCTGAGATTTTTTCAACGAAAAACTGCTGTATTTCAAGGATTCGACAATAAATTTCCATTACTCCTGAAGAACTGTCTTGCTCTTTGCAACTGATTGCATAAAATCTTCGAAACCCGATTTACGTAACAATATTGACTATTGTTTTCAGAGAAGACAAAACACTGATAATATACAAGTAGTAAACTTGATTAAATATTTCCAAGCATATACCAATGATATTTCAGGCCGAAATTTGGACACAAAATTATTTTCTACATCAACGTTTCTCAAACTGTGGGGCGCACCCCTAGGGGGCATCATAACCCTACATAGGGGTGCGACCATATCGATAATTCAAAAATAAAAAATTAAAATAATTATCAATTTACTGAGAACATGCAAAGAAATATACATTCGACATAATAAAAAATACGACACTGATATAAGATACTGATAAATGTATCAATACGGTGAAAAAATGTTTGATAATTTGTCAGTAGTAAATTAAAATCAAGTTTAGTAACTACTAGTGACTTCCATGGATTTGTCAGATGCACCATTCTACGTTGTTTTTGTTTCTTATGCCACCTGATCTCAACTGCGTCAGATCTAGGCCCACGAAATTCACCATAGTAAGGGGCGAGATGTAAGCCTGTCGTTGGTCGTAACCTTGAGTACTATACGGATGACAGCGCGATTTAGCTCTGTTCTATTCAATTTTGAGGGAGAATATCCTGGGGAGGGTCAGAGGCCTCCTACTTCACTTCCCTTCCACCAACCTCACAAGAGGACTGGCGGCTCGACGGCTATTTGGACTACCCTCCTGCCGCAAAGGCACTATACATTTCCAAATATCTCTGCCTTTTCCGAGATTTGAACCTAGTCCTTACGGCACATCAGTCAGTGTCGCTAACAACTATACCAGATGGGCGACACAAAATTATATACAATATATAATACTTATCTTAATAATTTGGGCAGTTTGTAATTAAAATCGCATTGCAGCTTTAGCGTAGAAGTACTTTATTCTTGCATTCATAACATAGTTGTTGTATAAGGGGGGGGGTGAAATGAAAATTATAACCTAAAATTGGGTTGCAAATATTGAAAATTTGAGAAGCACTGTTCTACATATCTAGTTATCAGTATTTTTCACGCATTTGCCAAATCTGGAAAATAACTTGTCTATACCCTCTTTAAAGATATATTGTTGTAAAGCTCTTTGTGGAAACTTATAGAAAAGGAATCTTATTGAGAACCGTTTGTTTTTACATGAATTTTCTCATTCACTTTTTCAACCAATCCATTATAAACAACAGGTGACCACCCACTCTTTGCTTCGGCATTAACATTGGTACGCCCATCATTGAACTGTCAAATCCACTTTCTCTTCATTCTACCACTCATTATACTATAAACATCTACAAGTTGACGATGAATTTCACGTGGCTTCACATTCCTTGCGTTCAAAAACGAATTACAGAACGCACTTCACAGTCGGTGAAATCGGTAATCGTCTTAGACATTTTGAACACTCACTAACACGTGATAAAGCAATACAGTATGTCCGTAATGGGGTCACTGTACTGATCAATCAAACAGAGACACATGTGCTCAAGGGTTGAGCTTCAGTACTATCGCTGCGCTTATGTTAGAACGAAAAGGTATTTAGTTACTGGACACGCGTCGTATTTACAATGTACTACTTTTTTATAATTTCTAAGACGTATTTAATGGTTAAACACAGAAGAAAGAATAAAAATACAGAATTACGAGTATTTGACTAATATAACGTAATTTTTTATTGACCACTGTTATTTGGATCCAAAGTTGAATGAAAACGATCATATAATGCTTACAAAATAAAGAACCATACAAAGGCACTGATAGCATCTGATTCCAAGCTAGTAAACACAGAAAACTACATTGATATTTCTGGCTACAACCTCCAATTTCACGAAATGTGATAGTTTATGTGCCCAAATAGGTTCATCAAGTACTAGCTCTAATTATTCTTAGCAGCAATCCTGGATCACATGTCCATTATTCTTCAATGAAAAAGCTATCTGAAACGTTTCTATATTATAACAGTTCATAAGTCAAAAGTTATCCAGCATAGAATTAGGTTCACAAATCAAAAGTTTTGTCACTGTATTTTATAAGTCGGAATACATGATCTCCGTTAAACTGAAGATTTATTATTCTTTTGAAAAATAGTTAGAAACTTTTAGAAAAAAATTGCATTTTTTCATTTGTGTTTTGTATACATTTTATTTTAGCATTTTGGAATGTATGCTTCAAGATCAAGGTTGTTTCCATATGTGTATCAATTTATGTATATACAAGAGGAAAGCAACTCACTCAATCACTTGTCACGAGATCTCTGGAACTATTAAAACCCATAGACTTGAAATTTGGCAGGCATGTTTATTTTTTTCCTCTAAGAAACGGTTTCATGGAAATTGATTTCTGAGTGGGTGACAGGAAAGAGGGTTTGAAGGGTTATGGGCTTAAAAAAATCAATTCTTAACCCTTTAGCGGACAGTAACTAATGCGTCTAGTCACATAAAAAAAATTTCTCCAATCGGGTGCTGGATATTTAGTTCATCCACATGAGTTAATTGAAGCTAAAACGTATAAAAATTAATACAGATGGCAGGACGATACCTTTTTTTGCATTTCATGTCCCCAGATAGGTAGCTAAAAACAGTGTTTCTGTGCGTGAATCTACAAATTGTATTTTGATTACTATAAATAAAATTTCTGATCTTTGAAAAAAATTTCGACATGTCTTAAGTATACTTTTCTCTCATCTGAATGAATTAAGCAAATCTGCAATTTTTTAAAAAAGGTTTTATTTAGGTATTTGGAAAGCTTTTATATGTGGCTACAGGCTCTATCCACTGCCCACATAGAACAGAAAAATCACCTAGAAATTGTTGCTTTTCTCCACACTTAGAATCATGTGAGAATGTTAGGGGGTCAGAAATATAAACAAACTTTGCTTACAATATGTGGTATAAGATTCTCGGGTTCGAAAATCTTTCATTACAGCGTTTCTACTCGGAAAAAACGTTTGCATATTATAAAGTTCCACTTTAAATAGTTCATCAAATTTGTGAAATAACTCATTTAAATTCTCAAAAATATTACTTTATTTCTAACATTTTATACTAAAATTAAATAAAATTTAAAATGTGGATATATACCAATTTTGATGTATATTCTAAGTATTCTATGTATATTCTTAGTAAGTATTTTATGTTGTGCAATTATTCTATTATTATTTAATTACACTTATACTTTGTATTTAATTGTTATTGAAATAGTTATTGCATGGATGTCAATCTTTCATAAAAAGAGTTTACTGTAATATAATTCATTATTTATGTCCTGAAAAGTAAGTTAAATGTCCTAAGTGTGCAGTGGCTATAATGTCTAGCCACCACCCAGGAAAAAGACCCTTAATCAGATATTTTTTTTTTTGA